>JASTWK010001881.1:0-22852 GCA_030770225.1 Temnothorax unifasciatus | reverse complement strand
CCCGGGCGCCCGAAGGCGCAACGCGACAATATTAATCACAAGTACCGAACACGCCACAATACCAATTCCGAATCTCAAAATATAACACCGAATACACAATATCGAATACGAATCGCAAACACGAATTGACTGTCGACCGCCAGCGGGGTATCGAGGAGGGCCTTCTACAATGTTCTCGGCTACGATCTCGGCCGGCCACGTGCCCGCGACTTCCGGTTAATGTTCGCGGCAAGCTAACCGGCGCCCGCGACGACGGGAGCCGGTATCCACAAGGTACGCGGTATTCTAAACGGTACGAACTGGCTGCCGGGGTCGCGACCGAGATCGAGCCCTTGCTTACGTGGTAGCACCGGAGTGGAGATCTTACAGTTTCTGCGGCTCGCTGCTGCTCGGCGGTGTCGGGACGCTCGTCCTGGGATGGCTCCTCGTTCGCGGCTCGATCGACAGTGAGGAGCGGTCGATTCGGCGGGACCGTGCCGGGCCCCCGCACTCGCGCCCTCAAGCTCGCGGGTTTTCCGCCCCGCCGATTGGTCGTGTGTGTCGCCCTGCTCGCGACGCTGCGGACGATTTTCGCCGTTTCCCGCGGCCCATTTAAATCGGCTGCTATGTTACGTGGGCCTCTCGCGGTTTCCCGCCCGGCTGGCCAGGCCGCGGCGGCGCCCGCTCGGCCCTCTGGGCGCCGCGGGGTGAAGTGGGGCCGTCCACCCGCGCTGCAGTCGCGGTGGTGCGCCCCTGGCCATGCTGCGGCGGGGCCGTGTTGCTGTGCGAGACATTCCCGGCGCTACTCAGCGGCAGGGCCCGGCGGCCCGCCCGTCGGCCGACCACTCCGCCGCAGGTCCTCCGTGCGCCCCGTCGTTCCCTCGTTGCGACTCTGTCGTTACAAAAGGCTCGATGATCCCACGCTCCGGCACCACCTGTCAATCCTGCGGAACTTAGACTAAGATTAATTAACGCAAGCGGCCCTTCCCCGACTCGCGCCGAGGCGCCACCCCCGACCTTCCCCTCGGCCGAGCTACCGTCTGGGTGGAGGACGGGACATGTCACGTCACAACTCCCCCTTCCCAGACGAGTGCCGAGGGGACTGCGGCCCCGACAACCGCGACCACCACTCCGGCGCCAATCAGCGCCACCATATCAAGCATACAAAAAAAGAAATGTGCCCACAAACTCGAAGGACCCCTGCGGCCCGCCCCCGTCCGTAATCGTCCCAAACCCGCGACACCGATCCCGAACCGACCCACGGGGTTAGCCATTGTCACGGCGTTTTCGGGATCTCTGCGTGTTTCGGTATCGCCGGTATCCTATATACCAGGGACAGGAAGGTGATACGGCTTAAGGTCCTGAACATGCACTTTTCCGATAGACGGTCCATCCGGCCGCTCTAACTCGTAGATGACCGGAGAGATCACTCGCTTAACCCGAAACGGTCCCTGGAATTTCGGCGCCAGCTTCCCCGCAATATTCTGCGCCGCGGACGACAGCACATGCTGCCGCCGCAACACCGAGTCGCCGACGCGAAATCGGCGCGGCCGCCTACGCAAATTATATCTCGCGGCCTGCTGCTGGTTCGCCTGCTCCAAATTCTCCATCACCCACTCCCTAACCGCGCTCATATTCGCCATCCGTCGCGACCACTCCGCAGGGTCTCCATCCTCCGTCCCGGTAACGTTCCCGCGACGGTCGCGCAGCGCATCTGGCGGCAACAACTCGCGCCCAAAGTTTAAAAACGCTGGGGAGGTCCCTAATGAGGAATGGTTCGCCGTATTATACGCAAAACGTAGTCGCAACAAGTGCTTATCCCATTCTCGGTGGTCCTTTTCGATAAAGGCAACGATCATCGTCTTCAGTACTCGATTCACCCTCTCCACAGGGTTCGCTTGGGGGTGGTAAGGCGGTACCGTAAAGTGTGTTATGCCATTGTCGCTTGCGAAGCCCTTTATGACCCTATTTATGAATTCCGTCCCGTTGTCCGTCAAGAGGGTACGCGGGGTGCCCCATCGCGTCACAATCAAATCTTCGAGTGCTTCCTTTATTTTCGGCCCCGTGGCCGCCCGCAACGCTCGGATTTCTATCCACTTAGTAAAAAGATCTTGTACTACTAGCAGGTATTGGTACCCCGCCCTGCTACGGGGCAACGGCCCCACTATGTCCGCGGCGACGGCGGTCCACGGCCCTTCCACCGTGCGGCGGCCCATCCACCCCGCGGGACTCGACTGTTCAACTTTCGTCCTCTGGCAGGTATCACATGTTCTCACGTACCTCGCTACATCTCTGAATAAGTTCGGCCAGTAATACGAAACAGCTACCCGGTGGTACGTTTTTTCTACGCCGAGATGGCCCGCGTGAGGGGCGTCGTGCGACTCGCGGAGGGCCTCCGCGCGGTGCTCTCGCGGTAGCACTAATTTCCAACGGTCGAGATCCTCTACTATGTCCGAAATTACTAATTTGGGCCGTAAAAAGTACAACCGCCCCTCCACAATTCTCCAGTGCGCGAACCTACGGGGATCGGTAGCCACTTCGGTAAACCGCTTTCTGTACCAGACGTCCGACGTGTCTTCACATTCCGGGATCTCCACCGCGACGTTTACGTTCCCGGCATCTCCTCCCTCTCCCTCATACATACGAGACAGTGCGTCCGGCACGTGGTGTAGGGCCCCTTTACGATATTCAACGATATAATCATATTCCAACAGCTCGAGGGCCCACCGGGCCAGTCGACCTGTCGGATTCTTCAGGTTATGCAACCACCTCAAGCTGCTGTGGTCGGTCACCACCGTGAATTTATATCCTTCCAGATAAGGCCGAAACTTCTGGATAGCCCACACCACGGCCAGGCACTCCTGCTCGGTAACCGAATACTTCTTTCGGGATCGGTCAACACGCGACTCGCGTACGCTATAACCCGTTCCGCGCCCTCCTGCTTTTGGGTTAGAACGGCCCCCAGCCCCACCGAACTTGCGTCGGTCTGCAGTGTGAAGGGCTCTTCGAAGTTCGGGCACGCGAGAATAGGCGCGGACATTAGATGTTCTCGGATGCAGTCGAACGCGCGAGACTGCTCATCCCCCCATTCCCAGCGCCTATTCTTCTTTAACAGGCGGGTCAAGGGTTCACTGAGCGTTGCGAACCGCGGTATGAACTTGCGGTACCACGAGGACATGCCGAGGAAGCGACGTAATTGCCTCAAATTCCGCGGAGGCTGATATTCCAGAATCGGACGTACTTTATCTGGATCGGTCGCCAAGCCTCCCTCCCCTACGATGAAACCGAGGTACCGAACCTGCGGCTTGCAAAACTCGCATTTCTCAAGGTTCACCGTCAAGCCCGCCGCCGCTATTTTATCTAACACGATCTTGAGCCATTTCATATGCTCTTCAAAGGTCTCGGTCGCGATAATAATGTCGTCGAGATAATTAAATGCGAACGGCTCCATCTCTGGGCCTATTAACGAGTCGAGCAGTCTCTGAAAAGTCGCCGGCGCGTTATGCAATCCGTACGGCATTCTACAAAAATGAAACAGCCCCATCCCGGGGACACTGAAAGCGGTAATTTCACGACTTTCCTTCGACAGCGGTACCTGAAAGTACGCCTGACTCAAGTCGATGGTCGATATGTACTTTGCTTTTCGCAGTTTGTTTGTAATACCCTCCATGTTTGGTAACGGGTATGCGTCCTTTTTAGAGATGTTATTTACCCCGCGAAAATCAATGCAGAAACGGTATTTACCGTTCTGTTTCTTAACCATGACTATCGGGTTCGACCACTGACTTGATGACGGCTCTATGATACCGGCTTTTAACATTTTAGTGACTTCTGCGCGAATGGCCTCTTGCACCTTCGGTGATACTAAATAACACCGCTGTTTTATCGGCGCGTGCCCCCCCACATCGATTTTATGTTCGGTTAAGCTGGTAATACCCGGATCTTCGGAGGGGGTTGGTATTGTCCGCAAGAAAGAATCTAATCTATCCCGCTGATCCGCCGTCAGCTGCGCTAACCCGCAAACCGGAGATGTCGTCTTTTGGTCGAAACGGTAACGCGCGCGCGGTCTGTCCGCAAAGTACCACCCGGCTTCGGCGAAATCTAGCACGATACCGAATTTGGTCAAAAAGTCTGTCCCCACGATGCACGGTACTGCCAAGTCCGGCAATATTCCTACAGTCACTTCGCGAACTCGGTCTTTTAATCGCATAGGCACAGAAATATCGCCTCGAAGCGCGGTTGTCTTTCCGTTCGCCATTCGTATGCGCGCCCCATCGTCATGTGTAACCGGCACGCCCAGACTCTCCGCGATTCGCATCCCCTCGCGCAAGCCGACAAGAGTGCGGTTTGACCCCGAGTCAACGAGCGCTAGCAGCGGCCGTCCGCCCATGTTGATTTTAAGGTATCTAAGAGGCGGCGGTTCGTCAGGCTCCAAGGTAACAAACGAGTGCGCGTCCCCAGGTCGGGCCTCGGCTTCAGAATCCGGGGTCGTAGGGACCCGTCCTACGAACTCCCTTCCGCGTTTCCCGGACACGTCGTGCAAGTCCTCGTGGTAGACCCGCGCTTGCCGCATCGGTAACAGTGTTTTTGTCGCGGCTCCTCACAATCCCGCGCGCGGTGCCCTACCTTATCACAATTCCAACACCGCACTTTCGCATCTCTCCCGCGGGTTCCTGTTGCGGGATCCGTAATTGCGGCAACCGTGCCCGGGCTTCTCGGCCTCTTCTTCGGTGCGGGGTACGCCAGATCGGGGCAAATGGATTGCTCCGGCAATAACGGGGGTCGGTAGCATTTCTCGGCGAGTAGGGCGCGCTCCGCCCGCGCCGCGAGGCCCTCTAGCGTATGGAAATCATGGAATTCCTGTCGCCGTATCGCGAGCTGCAAGCGCGGTAACAGGTTCCGGTGCGCGAAAGTCAATTGTTCCGATAAATTCCACGGGGGGTCCATTCGACCGAACAGGGCACGCAGACGGGTCAAATAGTCAGTAGCGGCTTCGCCTTCCCCCTGGGTCCTCCGTAGGACCTCTTCTCGGAGCATGTATTGATAATCGGGATCGGCGAATCGCGCCCTCCACGCCCTCTCAAAATCGTCCCAGTTACGCCAGTTCTGCGCCTCGAGTCTCACCCAATATAGCGCCACGTCCGACAAAAAAAGTGGTAAATACTTAAACAGGTCCGCGTCGTCGACCGGGACAATAGAACGAGCCTCTTTGATCCGCATAAGGAAGGCCTCCGCGTCGTTGCCTCGCTTTCCCGAAAAGTGCAGGTCCCACTTCCGCATGAGGTTGTAGGCCTCGGCAGCGGACCCACGCGCGCGTGGCCTTGGCTCGGCCTGCAGCGACGGAAAAGGGTAGCTTGCGTCCCCCGCGCCCACCCGCATCGGCAGGCCGCCCGAGGCCGACCCTGTCGGCTCGAGAGTCGCGCGGGGTGTCTCAAACGCGGGACGGAACGTCTTCTTCCGCGCCCCCGTGTTCGCGAGGGCTTCCGTCGCCCGGGAGTCGAGGTTCGGTCGGGGTGGCGGCCGCATCAACTCCAACCTGGCGAGCAGCTCTTCCGCCCCCGCGAGGTCCTCCTCCCGTTCCGACGGCACCCCCCCCGAGCGCCGCAAGACCGGCCGCCTCATCCCCGAGGTCGCCCGGGGCCGGCGGATTCATATTCGGGAACCGCGCTAACTCGTATTTAAGTAACCGCGTGCGCAAAACGTGGAGTATGCCACGAGTGTCGAGATTCCTATCCGCTAAATGCTGGCGGGCCTCCTCTAAATTCAGTTTCGCGATCCACATATACGTCGGACTATCCCTCCGCATTCTTTCGCGAATACCGACCGCCTCCCCGCGAAGGTCGCGATCGCAAACTCACCACGCCAACGTCGGAAGTCGCCGCGCGCGAAGGAAATGCCGTCAATTATCTCAATTCAAATTTTTACTAGACGAAAATTTGCTCTAAATACATCAGTCTTCAAATCACAATATCGTACTTCATGAAACGATTGATGTGCACCCAGAAGATGGTTCAATTAAAAAAAAACGTATAACATAAATATAATCCCAAATACAATTAATAAATATTAAACCTATTCGAGCCACTGTAATTTAGCGATTAAATATATGAAAATGTCAAAGCAATTTCCCTCGCCCGCGTTCCGTCATAAATTTCGTCTCCCCGCGCTACCGAATTAATACACCGCAATAATATTTGATTCCTCACGCCGGGGCCGAAAGCGATAATATCTTGATCGCGGCAAATACGCAGGAATCCGGCGAAAGCGGCAAAAGAAAAGCACGCGGCTCTCAAACACTGGCAGCAGGCGAACCAAACAAAGCGAACTCAATAGCCAAGGTCGCGCAATTATCGAAACGTCGACATTCCAGGGCTCAACTAATACGCATAATTTCAATTTCAAATACGGTAAACCAAACGATAATTAAATACGGTAAACGAATCGATAATCAGAAAAAAAAAGACAGCACATACAAAAAGAATAGGGAAGCACATATAATAATTGCGTACGCACGCTCTCCACCAATTTCTTAAATTTTAGCGAGATCGCCCCACGTTGGGCGCCAAAATTTTGCAACCCGATTTCCCTCAGTCTCGCTAGCCGAAGGGGCGCGGCTGCAAATTGATCGTCGAACAACCAGACGATAGCTCAGAGAGGCCGACAATATTAAATCTCTTACCGTAATTCCCGTATCTAGGATATTAGGCGATACCTTCTGATTGGGCGCCAGGTGCGATTATAGACGCGCACCACGTCTCGACGATGTCCGTTCGCCCGGCCTCAGCGCAAATTCAGGGCGTAGCTCCGCGTGATAGAGGTGAAGGTGGAGAGGGAACGTAACGCAATTGACACAAAATGAAGATCGGCAATTAAACAATAACAATCAAATGTATTTCATAAAGAGAACCAAATCAAGACGGGAATTCACGACCTGACATCGCTCAGGTGACCGGTAGCAACGCGGTGGCCGGAACGGCAACGAATGTCCGCGCAAAGTACGTGATCTTCACGTCCGCGAGATTCTCTTCTCAAAGACGCACAACAGTCTCGACTCGACAAACGCAATAGTCCCGGTGCGCCAAGCGCAATACGCAATAATCTCGGTGCGCCAAGCGCAATGATCCCAATTCGCATTTACCGTCGCGTCACCCCGTACATTGGTGCGCTCGCGAATTCTCCCTTGAGCGAGCGCGACGATACTTGCTCGCAACCGCGACACAAAATATCCGCGAAGCTCTCGGTCTCTCGAGACGCACGATACTTCTCCGCGCACGGCAAACACCCGGGCGCCCGAAGGCGCAACGCGACAATATTAATCACAAGTACCGAACACGCCACAATACCAATTCCGAATCTCAAAATATATAACACCGAATACACAATATCGAATACGAATCGCAAACACGAATTGACTGTCGACCGCCAGCGGGGTATCGAGGAGGGCCTTCTACAATGTTCTCGGCTACGATCTCGGCCGGCCACGTGCCCGCGACTTCCGGTTAATGTTCGCGGCAAGCTAACCGGCGCCCGCGACGACGGGAGCCGGTATCCACAAGGTACGCGGTATTCTAAACGGTACGAACTGGCTGCCGGGTCGCGACCGAGATCGAGCCCTTGCTTACGTGGTAGCACCGGAGTGGAGATCTTACAGTTTCTGCGGCTCGCTGCTGCTCGGCGGTGTCGGGACGCTCGTCCTGGGATGGCTCCTCGTTCGCGGCTCGATCGACAGTGAGGAGCGGTCGATTCGGCGGGACCGTGCCGGGCCCCCGCACTCGCGCCCTCAAGCTCGCGGGTTTTCCGCCCCGCCGATTGGTCGTGTGTGTCGCCCTGCTCGCGACGCTGCGGACGATTTTCGCCGTTTCCCGCGGCCCATTTAAATCGGCTGCTATGTTACGTGGGCCTCTCGCGGTTTCCCGCCCGGCTGGCCAGGCCGCGGCGGCGCCGCTCGGCCCTCTGGGCGCCGCGGGGTGAAGTGGGCCGTCCACCCGCGCTGCAGTCGCGGTGGTGCGCCCCTGGCCATGCTGCGGCGGGGCCGTGTTGCTGTGCGAGACATTCCCGGCGCTACTCCAGCGGCAGGGCCCGGCGGCCCGCCCGTCGGCCGACCACTCCGCCGCAAGTCCTCCGTGCGCCCGTCGTTCCCTCGTTGCGACTCTTGTCGTTACAAAAGGCTCGATGATCCCACGCTCCGGCACCACCTGTCAATCCTGCGGAACTTAGACTAAGATTAATTAACGCAAGCGGCCCTTCCCCGACTCGCGCCGAGGCGCCGTCCCCGACCTTCCCCTCGGCCGAGCTACCGTCTGGGTGGAGGACGGGACGAATGTCACGTCACAACTCCCCCTTCCCAGACGAGTGCCGAGGGGACTGCGGTCCCGACAACCGCGACCACCACTCCAGCGCCAATCAGCGCCACCATATCAAGCATACAAAAAAAAAGAAATGTGCCCACAACCTCGAAGGACCCCCGCGGCCCGTCCCCGTCCGTAATCGTCCCAAACCCGCGACACCGATCCCGAACCGACCCACGGGGTTAGCCATTGTCACGGCGTTTTCGGGATCTCTGCGTGTTTCGGTATCGCCGGTATCCTATATACCAGGGACAGGAAGGTGATACGGCTTAAGGTCCTGAACATGTACTTTTCCGATAGACGGTCCATCCGGCCGCTCTAACTCGTAGATGACCGGAGAGATCACTCGCTTAACCCGAAACGGTCCCTGGAATTTCGGCGCCAGCTTCCCCGCAATATTCTGCGCCGCGGACGACAGCACATGCTGCCGCCGCAACACCGAGTCGCCGACGCGAAATCGACGCGGCCGCTTACGCAAATTATATCTCGCGGCCTGCTGCTGGTTCGCCTGCTCCAAATTCTCCATCACCCACTCCCTAACCGCGCTCATATTCGCCATCCGTCGCGACCACTCCGCAGGGTCTCCATCCTCCGTCCCGGTAACGTTCCCGCGACGGTCGCGCAGCGCATCTGGCGGCAACAACTCGCGCCCAAAGTTTAAAAACGCTGGGGAGGTCCCTAATGAGGAATGGTTCGCCGTATTATACGCAAAACGTAGTCGCAACAAGTGCTTATCCCATTCTCGGTGGTCCTTTTCGATAAAGGCAACGATCATCGTCTTCAGTACTCGATTCACCCTCTCCACAGGGTTCGCTTGGGGGTGGTAAGGCGGTACCGTAAAGTGTGTTATGCCATTGTCGCTTGCGAAGCCCTTTATGACCCTATTTATGAATTCCGTCCCGTTGTCCGTCAAGAGGGTACGCGGGGTGCCCCATCGCGTCACAATCAAATCTTCGAGTGCTTCCTTTATTTTCGGCCCCGTGGCCGCCCGCAACGCTCGGATTTCTATCCACTTAGTAAAAAGATCTTGTACTACTAGCAGGTATTGGTACCCCGCCCTGCTACGGGGCAACGGCCCCACTATGTCCGCGGCGACGGCGGTCCACGGCCCTTCCACCGTGCGGCGGCCCATCCACCCCGCGGGGCTCGACTGTTCAACCTTCGTTCTTTGGCAGGTATCACATGTTCTCACGTACCTCGCCACATCTCTGAATAGGTTTGGCCAGTAATACGAAACAGCTACCCGGTGGTACGTTTTTTCTACGCCGAGATGGCCCGCGTGAGGGGCGTCGTGCGACTCGCGGAGGGCCTCCGCGCGGTGCTCTCGCGGTAGCACTAATTTCCAACGGTCGAGATCCTCTACTATGTCCGAAATTACTAATTTGGGCCGTAAAAAGTACAACCGCCCCTCCACAATTCTCCAGTGCGCGAACCTACGGGGATCGGTAGCCACTTCGGTAAACCGCTTTCTGTACCAGACGTCCGACGTGTCTTCACATTCCGGGATCTCCACCGCGACGTTTACGTTCCCGGCATCTCCTCCCTCTCCCTCATACATACGAGACAGTGCGTCCGGCACGTGGTGTAGGGCCCCTTTACGATATTCAACGATATAATCATATTCCAACAGCTCGAGGGCCCACCGGGCCAGTCGACCTGTCGGATTCTTCAGGTTATGCAACCACCTCAAGCTGCTGTGGTCGGTCACCACCGTGAATTTATATCCTTCCAGATAAGGCCGAAACTTCTGGATAGCCCACACCACGGCCAGGCACTCCTGCTCGGTAACCGAATACTTCTTTTCGGGATCGGTCAACACGCGACTCGCGTACGCTATAACCCGTTCCGCGCCCTCCTGCTTTTGGGTTAGAACGGCCCCCAGCCCCACCGAACTTGCGTCGGTCTGCAGTGTGAAGGGCTCTTCGAAGTTCGGGCACGCGAGAATAGGCGCGGACATTAGATGTTCTCGGATGCAGTCGAACGCGCGAGACTGCTCATCCCCCCATTCCCAGCGCCTATTCTTCTTTAACAGGCGGGTCAAGGGTTCACTGAGCGTTGCGAACCGCGGTATGAACTTGCGGTACCACGAGGACATGCCGAGGAAGCGACGTAATTGCCTCAAATTCCGCGGAGGCTGATATTCCAGAATCGGACGTACTTTATCTGGATCGGTCGCCAAGCCTCCCTCCCCTACGATGAAACCGAGGTACCGAACCTGCGGCTTGCAAAACTCGCATTTCTCAAGGTTCACCGTCAAGCCCGCCGCCGCTATTTTATCTAACACGATCTTGAGCCATTTCATATGCTCTTCAAAGGTCTCGGTCGCGATAATAATGTCGTCGAGATAATTAAATGCGAACGGCTCCATCTCTGGGCCTATTAACGAGTCGAGCAGTCTCTGAAAAGTCGCCGGCGCGTTATGCAATCCGTACGGCATTCTACAAAAATGAAACAGCCCCATCCCGGGGACACTGAAAGCGGTAATTTCACGACTTTCCTTCGACAGCGGTACCTGAAAGTACGCCTGACTCAAGTCGATGGTCGATATGTACTTTGCTTTTCGCAGTTTGTTTGTAATACCCTCCATGTTTGGTAACGGGTATGCGTCCTTTTTAGAGATGTTATTTACCCCGCGAAAATCAATGCAGAAACGGTATTTACCGTTCTGTTTCTTAACCATGACTATCGGGTTCGACCACTGACTTGATGACGGCTCTATGATACCGGCTTTTAACATTTTAGTGACTTCTGCGCGAATGGCTTCCTGTACCTTCGGGGATACTAAATAACACCGTTGTTTTATTGGCGCGTGCCTCCCCACATCGATTTTATGTTCGGTTAAGCTAGTAATACCCGGATCTTCGGAGGGGGTTGGTATTGTCCGCAAGAAAGAATCTAATCTATCCCGCTGATCCGCCGTCAGCTGCGCTAACCCGCAAACCGGAGATGTCGTCCTTTGGTCGAAACGGTAACGAGCGCGCGGTCTGTCCGCGAAGTACCACCCGGCTTCGGCGAAATCTAGCACGATACCGAATTTGGTCAAAAAGTCTGTCCCCACGATGCACGGTACTGCCAAGTCCGGCAATATTCCTACAGTCACCTCGCGAACTCGGTCCTTTAATCGCATAGGCACAGAAATATCGCCTCGAAGCGCGGTCGTCTTTCCGTTCGCCATTCGTATGCGCGCCCCATCGTCCTGTGTAACCGGCACGCCCAGACTTTCCGCGATTCGCATCCCCTCGCGCAAGCCGACGAGAGTGCGATTTGACCCCGAATCAACCAACGCCAGCAGCGGCCGTCCGCCTATGTCAATTTTAAGATACCTAAGAGGCGGCGGTTCGTCAGGCTCCAAGGTAACAAACGAGTGCGCGTCCCCAGGTCGGGCCTCGGCTTCAGAATCCGGGGTCGTAGGGACCCGTCCTACGAACTCCCTTCCGCGTTTCCCGGACACGTCGTGCAAGTCCTCGTGGTAGACCCGCGCTTGCCGCATCGGTAACAGTGTTTTTGTCGCGGCTCCTCACAATCCCGCGCGCGGTGCCCTACCTTATCACAATTCCAACACCGCACTTTCGCATCTCTCCCGCGGGTTCCTGTTGCGGGATCCGTAATTGCGGCAACCGTGCCCGGGCTTCTCGGCCTCTTCTTCGGTGCGGGGTACGCCAGATCGGGGCAAATGGATTGCTCCGGCAATAACGGGGGTCGGTAGCATTTCTCGGCGAGTAGGGCGCGCTCCGCCCGCGCCGCGAGGCCCTCTAGCGTATGGAAATCATGGAATTCCTGTCGCCGTATCGCGAGCTGCAAGCGCGGTAACAGGTTCCGGTGCGCGAAAGTCAATTGTTCCGATAAATTCCACGGGGGGTCCATTCGACCGAACAGGGCACGCAGACGGGTCAAATAGTCAGTAGCGGCTTCGCCTTCCCCCTGGGTCCTCCGTAGGACCTCTTCTCGGAGCATGTATTGATAATCGGGATCGGCGAATCGCGCCCTCCACGCCCTCTCAAAATCGTCCCAGTTACGCCAGTTCTGCGCCTCGAGTCTCACCCAATATAGCGCCACGTCCGACAAAAAAAGTGGTAAATACTTAAACAGGTCCGCGTCGTCGACCGGGACAATAGAACGAGCCTCTTTGATCCGCATAAGGAAGGCCTCCGCGTCGTTGCCTCGCTTTCCCGAAAAGTGCAGGTCCCACTTCCGCATGAGGTTGTAGGCCTCGGCAGCGGACCCACGCGCGCGTGGCCTTGGCTCGGCCTGCAGCGACGGAAAAGGGTAGCTTGCGTCCCCCGCGCCCACCCGCATCGGCAGGCCGCCCGAGGCCGACCCTGTCGGCTCGAGAGTCGCGCGGGGTGTCTCAAACGCGGGACGGAACGTCTTCTTCCGCGCCCCCGTGTTCGTGAGGGCCTCCGTCGCCCGGGAGTCGAGGTTCGGTCGGGGTGGCGGCCGCATCAACTCCAACCTGGCGAGCAGCTCTTCCGCCCCCGCGAGGTCCTCCTCCCGTTCCGACGGCACCCCCCCCGAGCGCCGCAAGACCGGCCGCCTCATCCCCGAGGTCGCCCGGGGCCGGCGGATTCATATTCGGGAACCGCGCTAACTCGTATTTAAGTAACCGCGTGCGCAAAACGTGGAGTATGCCACGAGTGTCGAGATTCCTATCCGCTAAATGCTGGCGGGCCTCCTCTAAATTCAGTTTCGCGATCCACATATACGTCGGACTATCCCTCCGCATTCTTTCGCGAATACCGACCGCCTCCCCGCGAAGGTCGCGATCGCAAACTCACCACGCCAACGTCGGAAGTCGCCGCGCGCGAAGGAAATGCCGTCAATTATCTCAATTCAAATTTTTACTAGACGAAAATTTGCTCTAAATACATCAGTCTTCAAATCACAATATCGTACTTCATGAAACGATTGATGTGCACCCAGAAGATGGTTCAATTAAAAAAAACGTATAACATAAATATAATCCCAAATACAATTAATAAATATTAAACCTATTCGAGCCACTGTAATTTAGCGATTAAATATATGAAAATGTCAAAGCAATTTCCCTCGCCCGCGTTCCGTCAAAAATTTCGTCTCTCCGCGCTACCGAATTAATACACCGCAGTGATATTCGAGTCCTCACGCCGGGGCCGAAAGCGATAATATCTTGATCGCGGCAAATACGCAGGAATCCGGCGAAAGCGGCAAAAGAAAAGCACGCGGCTCTCAAACACTGGCAGCAGGCGAACCAAACAAAGCGAACTCAATAGCCAAGGTCGCGCAATTATCGAAACGTCGACATTCCAGGGCTCAACTAATACGCATAATTTCAATTTCAAATACGGTAAACCAAACGATAATTAAATACGGTAAACGAATCGATAATCAGAAAAAAAAAGACAGCACATACAAAAAGAATAGGGAAGCACATATAATAATTGCGTACGCACGCTCTCCACCAATTTCTTAAATTTTAGCGAGATAGCCCCACGTTGGGCGCCAAAATTTTGCAACCCGATTTCCCTCGGTCTCGCTAGCCGAAGGGGCGCGGCTGCAAATTAATCGTCGAACAACCAGACGATAGCTCAGAGAGGCCGACAATATCAAATCTCTTACCGTAATTCCCGTATCTAGGATATTAGGCGATACCTTCTGATTAGGCGCCAGGTGCGATTATAGACGCGCACCACGTCTCGACGATGTCCGTTCGCCCGGCCTCAGCGCAAATTCAGGGCGTAGCTCCGCGTGATAGAGGTGAAGGTGGAGAGGGAACGTAACGCAATTGACACAAAATGAAGATCAGCAATTAAACAATAACAATCAAATGTATTTCATAAAGAGAACCAAATCAAGACGGGAATTCACGACCTGACATCGCTCAGGTGACCGGTAGCAACGCGGTGGCCGGAACGGCAACGAATGTCCGCGCAAAGTACGTGATCTTCACGTCCGCGAGATTCTCTTCTCAAAGACGCACAACAGTCTCGACTCGACAAACGCAATAGTCCCGGTGCGCCAAGCGCAATACGCAATAATCTCGGTGCGCCAAGCGCAATGATCCCAATTCGCATTTACCGTCGCGTCACCCCGTACATTGGTGCGCTCGCGAATTCTCCCTTGAGCGAGCGCGACGATACTTGCTCGCAACCGCGACACAAAATATCCGCGAAGCTCTCGGTCTCTCGAGACGCACGATACTTCTCCGCGCACGGCAAACACCCGGGCGCCCGAAGGCGCAACGCGACAATATTAATCACAAGTACCGAACACGCCACAATACCAATTCCGAATCTCAAAATATATAACACCGAATACACAATATCGAATACGAATCGCAAACACGAATTGACTGTCGACCGCCAGCGGGGTATCGAGGAGGGCCTTCTACAATGTTCTCGGCTACGATCTCGGCCGGCCACGTGCCCGCGACTTCCGGTTAATGTTCGCGGCAAGCTAACCGGCGCCCGCGACGACGGGAGCCGGTATCCACAAGGTACGCGGTATTCTAAACGGTACGAACTGGCTGCCGGGTCGCGACCGAGATCGAGCCCTTGCTTACGTGGTAGCACCGGAGTGGAGATCTTACAGTTTCTGCGGCTCGCTGCTGCTCGGCGGTGTCGGGACGCTCGTCCTGGGATGGCTCCTCGTTCGCGGCTCGATCGACAGTGAGGAGCGGTCGATTCGGCGGGACCGTGCCGGGCCCCCGCACTCGCGCCCTCAAGCTCGCGGGTTTTCCGCCCCGCCGATTGGTCGTGTGTGTCGCCCTGCTCGCGACGCTGCGGACGATTTTCGCCGTTTCCCGCGGCCCATTTAAATCGGCTGCTATGTTACGTGGGCCTCTCGCGGTTTCCCGCCCGGCTGGCCAGGCCGCGGCGGCGCCGCTCGGCCCTCTGGGCGCCGCGGGGTGAAGTGGGCCGTCCACCCGCGCTGCAGTCGCGGTGGTGCGCCCCTGGCCATGCTGCGGCGGGGCCGTGTTGCTGTGCGAGACATTCCCGGCGCTACTCCAGCGGCAGGGCCCGGCGGCCCGCCCGTCGGCCGACCACTCCGCCGCAGGTCCTCCGTGCGCCCGTCGTTCCCTCGTTGCGACTCTTGTCGTTACAAAAGGCTCGATGATCCCACGCTCCGGCACCACCTGTCAATCCTGCGGAACTTAGACTAAGATTAATTAACGCAAGCGGCCCTTCCCCGACTCGCGCCGAGGCGCCACCCCCGACCTTCCCCTCGGCCGAGCTACCGTCTGGGTGGAGGACGGGACATGTCACGTCACAGTATGTTGGCGGTACGGTATGGAAACCGACCTCTCTGCGAATTCATATGCTTCATCTTCCGATGCCACGCTTGGCTCCGTTTTAATATTTTTACTATCTTTAGTTTCGTCAGTATTTTTTTTACTAAAAGTGCTCTTGGTATTTTTTCTAAAATATAAAAACAACTAGCTGGTTACCCGGGCTTCGCCCGGAAGTCGTTTTTCTTGAAACGACTTTATTTGTGTTTCAATATCCTTATTGTGGACAAACATAAGGAGTGTGTCGGATGGTTGATTTAAAAACGATAGTTTAACTTTTCTGCATGAATAACACATTTTAGGTGCTTAAGTTTTAAACTTTTTTACTTGACAATGATCACATATTGCATCCATTTTCCCAATTATTACACTCGGATGAAATTGATATTCGTAATTTCAATCATAACTAAATGCTTCTAATTTCACATCGGACCGCATAAACGTTTTCGTGGATTAAACATGTTGTAACCGGTCTTTTTCTACTCGAGTTTTACACTATTGAGTCATTTCCGTTTTTCCGATATTTCACTTATCGATCAGCGACATCATCCCTTGGTTTACTTAGGCGTTTTTTCGGGAATTTTGAGATTGCTCGCTCGAAATGTACACAGAACCTCGATATTTCACTTACCGATTACCGATTTTATTCCTTGGTTTTTTAATTGAAAAATTGAAGTTCTGTGTACATCGCGAGCGAGCAATCTTAAAGTTCTCAATAAAACGCCTAGGTAAACCAAGGGATGATGTCGCTGATCGGTAAGTGAAATATCGGAAAAGCGGAAATGACTCAATAGTGTGAAACTTTCTTTTGTTTTCTTTTTATAGATATACGCATACTTAACTGTTGTAAACGTTTTTCTCTCTCATCAAAATTTTCCACAGCTTGTCGCGAAGAATATACTAATTTTTTTTGAGACAACCGAGCTTCTCATGCTTCTTCTGTTTTATTAAGCCTATTTAAATGTATACGTCTGGCATCGGAATTTTTTCCAGACAGCTGTGATTTTTTTAGGCATTTTGAATTTTAAAGAATAATTTCAAGTAATTATAAAAATTAATAATTTAAATTGGGCAAAATAATAATTTAAGAGAAAGACTGAAATTTTAATTTTGCTTATCTACCTTTATGAACAACGGTTCCAAGAATACTGAAGACTTCAACAGATCACGGATACATTATTATATCCTTGACTTATCGCATCTTCTATTAGTGACAGGTTCCTGAGATCTTTTGTAGACAAAAATTCTAATACCAAAATGAGTGGCTGATATAATTTTTTAATCAAAAAGATTCAAAATTTACCAATCTGCTTATTACAATTTCGCCTTCTCAGGAACATCATATGTCGAAAAAGTTTTACCACAATACTTTACTCAGTTCAAATAGAAATACTTAAACTTATTATTCACTTTATTTCTTTCTATACTGTTCGCATAGCCGACAAATATTCATAATAATTAATAATAATAATTTCTAAAAATATTAATAATAATTTCTAAATTGTCTTACGAAAACACGAAATGTCTCGAAATGCAAAGCATTCATATAAAACGTGTCGCCAATAAATGACGTTTCTCATGTACTAAAAAAATCAATACAATCAGTACGAAGTTTGATGTATTAATTTTTCATAAAAATTGTTTGTGAAATTACTAAGCTGACCTGCTATCAATTCACTCTCTGTCATTATAAGCTGCTGGTTTCACATATTATATGTTATTTTGATTTTTATAAAGAAGAAACTCTTTTACTGATTATCGCCAAATTCAATACCAACCTTTCTTTAATGATACTCTATATAAAATTACATGTATAACTTATACACTTCTCAAGCAAAAATCTGTAACACCTTCACCGATTTTCGCCAAATTCAATAACAATCTTCCTTAAATAATATTGTATCCATCAAATAACTTATACATTTTTTAAGCAGAAATTCGTAACCCCTCCACCGATCCTCGCCAAATTCGAAAAACCTTTCTTTTATGATACTCTATATAAGATGACAAATATAAAATGTATAACTTACACACTTTTTAAGCAAAAATCGGCAACCCTTTCACCGATTCTCGCCAAATTCAATATAATAATATTCTATTTATAAAAAAAATTAGCTCGATATCTCAAAATTTATAGAAATTAGAACAATTACGTATAGAAAATTTCGGTTCTAAAAAAGATCGGTAACAAAAAATTATACACTTTATATTATTCCCCGGAAAATTCTACCCCTGTTTCATATATAATTCTTTAAGATTCCGTCAATTATTTCCCGAAAAATTGAAGAAATTAGAAAAACCGGTTTTCAGAAGATCGGTAACAAAAAACTATACACCCTATAGCACTCCCCGGGAAATTCTACCTCTACTTCATATACAATACTTTCAAAATCGGTACAATAGTTTCTAAGATTACCCCGAAAACAGTACAAACTTTTCCCCTTTATATAATAGTAGAGATATAATATATAGTATCGTAAAACTGTGCGTGTGTTTTTTTTATTGTGTACTCATATGAAATAGTGCATACCCAGTGCTTCTTAGACTTAGTAGTACAGAGGGACAAGCTCCTGCTTTCACATATCTTCTGATATTATCGCCATATATTTTATAAATAAAATCAGATTCTTGAAAGTGCTTGCTACAAATTGTACTTTTTTTTTTGTCAAAAATTGAACTGTTTACTTCAAATACTCGCCAATCACACAAAAATTAATATTTTCAAAATCTCCTACGTATTTCTCTAGCTATACTCATGTAGATTAAGAGAAAATTTTTTGTTTTTTCTAGATTCAAATTTGCGTCAGTTATACTGCGTGCCGCAGAGCATGTAAAATTAAACATGCCTCGCGAGAATGGCTGCAGCGTCGCCATTTTGTGCTATTATTGAATAAATATTTTTTGTTGAAGACTTAAAAACATGATTAATTACATCCTTGAATATTATTATCCTCTTACTTTTCCTTCCATCCAAAAAAAATCGCAAAAAAAACGCTTTATTTTAGACTTCTACAGTGGTGTAACCCCTTAATCAATTTATGAGAGAAAGAGTATCAATAGAAATGAATATTTGCGATGAACAGTAATATAATAAACGCTATGCCTCGCAGAAATATGTAGCGAAGGCTAATTAATCAAGTAATAATTCGCAATGAGTATGAAATATAATACACGCTTTGCCTCGCAGAACTGTGTAGCGAAAGCCAATTAATACAAGTATTATACGTCAGAACCCCGGAATTTAAAAGATAGCGAAGGAAAGGCTATCCAAGGGAGGGGGTATGGGAAGACGTAACAAGATCTTACGTTATCTCGGGTTCACGCTAAAAGGGCGCGTGCCTCGAGTCGAATGCACTTTTCGGGAAAACTCTCGTCGTAGGTCAACGTCCGGAAGGGACCCTATTACTCCTGCTGAGACTTTTTGTGCACTCGCGGTCCTGTTTTCGTCAAGGATATAATTATCGGGGTTCGGACCTTGTGCGATTCAGAGAGGTAGTAAGAGGTGAGATCTTAAATTAAATAATGGGAGATGTCTTTAACCCTTGTGTGCGCACCCGGTTACCCGGGTGCCCACCACTGCTCATTTTTGCATGTAAGTGGATTAAAAATGAAAATTTCGCTTTGTACGCCCGGATCGTCGTTATTTAACTAATTTTTAAGCAAATGGTGCATTTGGAGATTTTTAAGAATTTTTTTAAGCATAAATAATCTAGTTTAAAGTATACATATGCCGCGGACGCACCCGGTTATCTGGGTACCCACCATAGAAAAATTCAATTTTGAGCGAACTATTAGCTTTTTTTATTAATTTATTTGATTTATGCATGTGAAATGAGTTGCGTAATAATAAAATACATGAAAATTTATTTAAAAAACAAAAAAAAAACATTTATTTATTGCATTCTATGCACTTGGCAAAAGTTATCGCATGTTCATCGCAAATAGGCCTATCACATTCGGAGCAGGCCTTTCGTGTTTTCCTTCTCTTCTTAATTGTTTGTTTGTAACAAATATGGCAGGAACCGATAACTTTCTTCCTTCCTGATGCATCTCGTTGAACTGACGGACCTGGATCAGCCTCCACTGGATTTACTGGCCGACCGATTACACTTTCAATAGCGATCTTGGTGCTATAATTTCTCATTATTTGCACGTTATGATATCGATCCTCAATCATTGGCGTTGCAAGTTCTTCGCTCAATTGGCGTAGAAATAACCGTCGCTGGTTGGTTTTTTTCGGCAGCATCTTATTATTTTCATAATAAATGAGGTAGGCAGCGAGTGAGGCAAGGTCTAATATGTTGAAAAACATAACTACCGGCCATCTCAAAGTGTGTCGTTGTGTAGTGTATCTACTAATCATTTGGTCCATCGTGTCGACGCCAGCTTTATATTTATTGTAATATGTGATAATATGGGGCTTCTTCTTAGCATCATCGTTCACAGCCATGTCGGAATGCATCGTTGATATTAGAATAACTACTTTATTCTTCTTCGGTACGTAGGAGCACAGCGTTACTTTTTCGTGGAATCCAAACATAGTAGAGTATAGTTCTCTCGATTTATTCGGAGCCATCACACTTGGAATGTAAGGTTTATTTTTCTTCAAAGTGCCAACTAAAGTTAACTTCCATGAAAGTAAATGTTTGGCAACTGGTAAGGTTGTAAAAAAATTATCCATGGTAATATTTCTACCACTGCCTCAGTACGCGGCTGCAAGTTCTTTTACTATTCTTGATGTTTCTCTCGAACATTATCTGTTTTGCCTGTGTAAATGATGCCGTGCAAGGGATAGGCATTTTCAGCGTCGCAAATCCACCAAATCTTGATTCCATATTTGGCTGGTTTCGAAGGTATATACTGCGTAAACTTTGTGCGACCGCGAAAAGGATAAAGTTGTTCATCGATCGTTAAATTCTCCGTCGGCTTGTACATCTTAGATAAATTTGCGTTGAACATTGTCCAGAGATCACGGATCGGAGCTGCTTTGTCTTCTTTTGCGCGTTGCTGGCGTGTATTGGCGTCGTCAAATCTAATAAAACGCATGATGTTTCGAAACCTATTGAGCCCCATTGTCGCTCGATAGAGTGGATATGAATTTGAATGCCACATAACACTTGTATGATCGATGTTAGAATTATTAACACCAGAGCAAATCAAAATGGCCATGAATGAGTACATTTCTTGTACAGTAACATGCTTCCATTCTCGCTTCGAATCTGGATGCGCTGCATTGAATGCTGCGTAGACTGACAAAGCCTCTTTATTTGTATGTCGAACGATAATATCTACCATATCTACTGTGAATATTTTCTTGAAAGTGTCGCTTATTGAAAGTGTTGTGGTACTTCGATGAGGACCACTTTGCTGACGCACTACATTATGAGATGCAGTTTGATGTTGATGAAGCGGCGTTTTTATTCCATACCGTTTTATCTTTCGCTATGTAAGCGCATAGTGTTTCCCTACTGCTGCTTGATCCTCTCTCTCACTTTCACTTTCTCCTTCCTCTCCCTCTTCTTCGTCATCTAAGCATATTAGACCAAACTAAATATTAGTTATGATTTTTTATTTCGCGCGGCAACCATTTATAACAATTTTATATACCTTCTTCGGAAGGTGCATCAATTTCTTGAGCAACTGGTATTTCTTGATTATCTACACCAGATTCATCGCTATCAAGAGCCTCACGCTCAGGCAAAATTTCATTTGGTAACCAGTCGTCATCGCTGGCACTACACGCTTCGTCTGACTCGTCATCATCGTCTCCTAATATCGCGTTCAAATAAGCTTCTTTTTCCGTTTGATTCAATCTAGGATAAAATTCATGCATTATTCATTTTTTCAATAAATAACAGAAAGAAATTAGAATTTTTAAATAAAGCACTGAAAAAAAACCATTGATGTACATTTTGTTTTACCTTGCAAATTCAGTCCTCGATAATTCCTCCATGTCTCTACAGTATATGCGTAGGCTAGCCAAACGGTTCCGTTAACTGTAGCACGTCTGTGCGTGCGAAGAACACGATTCGAACTGATTCACATCTATTCAGATGTAAGGAGGGGAACTTTTTGTTTGCTTTTCAAACAGCTGGCTGCCTGGCAGCCTTAGTAACCGCGCGCTACCTGCGTCGACTTCGAAAATCCTGTTCTCTTACCTTTGTACGAGCTACAGCAGGCCAATTTATTTACAAATACTTCGGCTTCTCATTTTTTATGTTTATTTACTGAGATAAACGTTAAGGAAACCATTTCAATTGCATAAATATTGAAAAAATTGAAAAAATGAGAGGTGGGCACCGGGGTACCCGGGTGCGTCCGACCGTTGGTAAAGTTGGGTGCGTACACAAGGGTAACATAAGTATTTATTACATTTATTTAACATAAAAAGGTGTTTGTCTGGTATAAAAGAAATAATTATGAGCTATTAGTGTAACATATGTATACATATACTATATATAAGAAAAGACGAAGCTATCCAGGTCAAACGCAGATCTTCGTGCGTAACATCAGTAAACTGATTATTCATCCTCTTGATACATTAATCCGATTAATCAGTACGTTTCGGCTCAGTTTTGAGCCATCTTCAGCCGTTACAACGTTAGTTAAAGCGTTCTCAATTCCATATATATATATTATATATATATATATAATATATATATATATATATATAATATATAGATATGTATATATATATGGTTTGGCACATGCTAGGACAACTATGTAGTAACTATCCTAAGTATACATTGATATACGTCGACATCTTAATGAACATTTTGTAATTATTTTTTTGTATGTCTAAGCTATCAACAAAGATAGGTCCTACGCACCTGGTTTGCGATAACGGAGTTCGAATATGTTTTAGAACAAATTATTGAGCAGCCGTGCTTCGATATCTTAAGACTTATGGAGCAATTAGGCTGTACAGTATTTAATGATACTGTGTGTACAATGAACGGAACGCAACATTTAAAATCGTAATACAAAACGATTAACCACCCCGCAAAATGTCGAACCAACGCGAATTGATTCATTTATAGACTCTAACTCAGTGTTTTGTGGGATATAATATGATAGGACAAGTTTCCTGGTTCTAAATATCTCCTAATTTTTTTTTCCATATTTTCTATAAACGAAATCCTCCTCTTTAAAATGCTTACTACAAAGCAAGCACTTTTTGAGTTTATTGGTCGCCCAATAAATGTAACTCATTTTGTTCGTTTTTCTTCAATTTTTGGTAATCTTAAATAATGAATAAAAA
>JASTWK010001880.1:0-22864 GCA_030770225.1 Temnothorax unifasciatus | reverse complement strand
GGTGGCGGCTCCCCAGGCAGCTCTGCGCTTTAGAGTAAGTGGGTTGATTTTTTGTTACGTCTACTACCTTGGCACCAAGCTTCTCGCGCGATTTCATTAAGGAGGAAATAAGCGAATAAGAAAAAAAAAGCGAACAAACCTCGCGACGTTCCTTTTTAACGTATACGATCGAATCGCATCCTTTTTTGCACGGCTTAGTTCAATTATTTGAGACGTTCTCAGTTGCGATTACCGCCGTATTATTTTATAATTTATATCGAATTATCATCATGAAATATGAAATTTTTATTTAACTGTTCAACGTTACTTTGGAGATTTATTTGTTTTCCTCTCTTTTTTTTCCATGTTCCTGATCACACACACACAGATATGGGTAACAGCGTACAGTGATCGTGATCGCATAATGCCAAAATACCCTTCACTTTTACAGAAAACGAATGCAAGAACGCTTTCATCGATGAAAACAAAAGAATTCCAGCGGCTCTTATGTATAACGGATATGCATAAATGTTATAATTATTACTAATGTAAGGGCATAGTACTATATTATTCGCAAGGAGAGAGCACCGCCAGTTCTTTTAATTGTTTCTTTCCTCTGTTTCTCAGAGCAAGCATGTGCTTAGGTATATATAAGATAAATGCATTAAATTATATACAATATATATGTGACACATATATACAATATATATGTGACATATATATATATATATACATATGTCACAAGCGCTGCATGTCCTGTCGATGTAAATAGTTAATTTTTATAAATTATTTATAATTTAATGTCACATACATATATATGCATGATACCGATTCGATAATAGGTATTAAAATAGGAATGTCTGAATCGAACGAATCACACGGAGAAGCGAGTCTCGAAATAATTTATACTTTAGTGTCTCTATTTAAATCGCACAGTCTAAAAAAATTTCATGGAGAGAAACTAAGAAATACTTGCCGCAATCCAGGATCCTCGTGATCTCGAAGGAGAGGGGCAACGAATACTTAAGGCGTTTAGTTCGGATACCGGTTCACTAATCAAGAAAACGATCGGACATGCGGCTTCGAGCAAGCGTGAAGATGATCGCGTAAAGATGAATACTTACACAAGTATTCGTAATCGTAAGAAATCTCTCTGCTAGCTGACAAGAATACCTCGCGATAAGAGCGCTCTATGCCTCAGCCGCTAGAACTTGCGATCGTGGATAACACAACTCGGATACAAAGTATAAATTGTAATCGGCGACGAATTGTGTAAGAGTGGACTTTACGCACTCGACAGCAACATTATTTCCAAGTGGTCCAAGCGTAAAAGACGAGGATTCAGACCGAGTTCTAGCGTCCTGGGCCCGGGCCCGAAGGTCCCAGCGCGCTTTTTGCCCGGAGGGCACACTTGATCTCTGGTCAAGCGAGGAATTGCCTCTCCAGAGCTCGCGCGTTTACGGCGGCCGGTCCGGTGTGCGATCTTATCAGAGCGAGGAAAATTCACGCGGACCTATTCCGCGACAGGAAAGTAGAGCGATTTGAAGCGACTACCGGGCTATCGTGCGTATAGTTCGCCGACCATTTCTCTCGCGCGTGCGTCTAATTTAGATTAATTTATCCCCGACACGCTCCTTTTGCTGCTCCCTGGCGACCACCGAGCGACGCTAGGCGCTCGGTCTTCTTCCGACCGACTTTCCGACCTCGGACTTTCTTCTTCCCCGCTTCCTCCGATCGAGCGATGAAACCCAGTGAAATCTGCCCGTCCCGAAGGAAGGAAGGGAAGAGGAAGAAGAAACTGTCGGAGTTTCGCGCTCCCGCGTCTCTCATTCGCGGCGTCGCCTTCGTTAATCCTTCTCGAGAGAGATCCTCGCGATTTGTTACTCCCCTTTTTTTTAAGAACTAGCTCAGTTCTCGCGCGTTTTGTATCACGCGTTATTTTCTACGCTCTTTTTCCCGCCCAATTTACACGCGAATTATCGCACGCGTCTCTTTGTACATCCATTTTATAAGGCTTCTCTACGTATGATCACGCGCTCGAGATAGCCGTATCGTTGCTAATTTGTAATCACGATAAGATACGAATCGCCCGATTACGCGAATGGCCCGGGCGGACGGTTAACGACGGCCTCTCACAGGTACGCTCGTGATACATTTTTTCTCGTACATGCGGGCATGCGTTTATCGCTTTTGTAACAGGTTCTCGACCGCGCGCAATCGATGTAATCACCCTCTGTCGCGAGCGAGAGCTATTTATGGAAGCAGATTTTATTTATAAAAATACCCAGTTTTTTTTCGATCCTCCTCGAGATCGCGGAAATTCTCAGAGCCGAGCTAAATTGAGAGCGCTCGCGGAACTTATTTAACGATAAACGGGTGTAGTGAGTCGCACCGTTTACGGAAGCTTCTTCGCGGAGCAGCGGCGCGGGGAAGCGTGATGAAGATGTGTGATGTAAACTCGACTCGAGAAGAAGTACTTCGACTAATACTTGCTTTTTCCTTTATCACACTACCCATTTCTTTCTCTCTCTCTCTTAACTTTTGTGATATATAAACTGTATCGAGGACGAGGAAGTTGCGTTCTTTTTTTTTCCTCTTTGCTCGTACGTAGGCGAAGACGACCGACAAGTGTGCATTAATGCGAGTGCAATTATCTTTAAGCTATTTTTGTCGGATGTATGTAAATATACGATATACATATATATATAATATATATATATATACACATGTCACGTTAGTTTCGCCTAACGTTTCGGAACGTAGAGGAAAGTGTATGTTCCTCTCCGTGGTGAAAGAGGGAAGGCAAGCATGCGTTCTATGCACGAATTGTATTTATCGCAGATATAACATAATACACACACACACACGTCTGTAATGTTAATGTTTCTCTCTTCAACGCGCGTCCCCCTTTAGACGCCGATGAATCTATTTCTCTCCCTCCCCCAATCGTGTTGCGCTGAAAACTGTAATGCGCCTGTAACGGTCCGCGTTTCTCTCTCTCTCTCTCCCTTTCTCCCGCTGATTCATTAAATTAATCGAAATCATCGGCTTCGACGAACCATTGTAATTCCCGCGATCGTCGCTTTCAGATTTCCCATTCTACGAAAGAAGTTTAAGAAGCACGAGATTACGTAAGAAATCATGTAAGAAATCCGCTACCGATCTTTGTGATAGAGGCGACAACAATCCCTTTTAAAGCGCAACAGCAACGATCGATCCTTATTATTAACGAATAACGATGTATGTGTAATGTATCGAAATAATACGTTCGCCGACGAACTCGGGGAAGACAGAACTGTGTCGGTATATTATTTTCATAATTGTCTCCGGCGTGTCTGAGAAAAGAAAGAAAAAAAAAGGAAACGAATAATAATTACACTTACACCTATCGCAAGTCAAGTAGGCGAGACTGTAACGATTTATGTGCACGCAGCCATCGAGTCCAGTCACTGTTAAAGAAGAGGTCGATCTACCAAACCGCGGTCTCTTCGTCTCGACGACGAGCGAAGCGTTCTTTCGTTTCTTCATCGCGACTTTTCGAGAGAAAAAAAAAGACAAAGTCGAGAAAGAAAAGGATTTCCCGTTCCGTTGTCCGAGAGGACGATCTCAGAGAATCTCAGCGAGCAGAACGTTTAAGTTCTGATTTTTGTAAAGATCCCTTTTTTTTTTTTGGTCATCTACGATAGTACTCTCCGCGAGTACGTTTTTCGCATCAGCAATCGAGTTCAGATCTACCTCATCTGAAACAGCAATGTAGCGAAATAAAAAAACGAGATGAAAACGTGAAAAAAAGAAACGCATAGCTGCAATTCTAAACATTTTTTTGTCCTAGACACTAGGCGGTAGCAAATTTGTATGCAGGGTGTTAGAAGAGAGGCTGTAGCTACAAGGTACTATATGAATTGTAATACAATATTCTCCTCGGATTAAAACTGTAATTTTAAGATGAGATATCGTTATTATTATTATTATTATTCGATTTATCGAAAAAACGAACAGTGCTTATATTGAAAAAAAAAGAAAAGAATAAGGTAAGGAAAATCACACGACTGTATTCACTTATTTATTTATTGTCGCACCGCATATTGTCCCGGCGAAGTAATCTCCGAAAGAAATATATTTATAAGGTAATATAATAAAAAAAATATATTATACATACACACATTTTATTGCGCGTAAAAGCCCTGCATTGATATCGCCCTACTTGAAAAGATTTTGCTCATTTAATTTGCGTTTACTTTCTAAAGTCATTATAAAGTCGCGCGAAAAGTTTTTAACGCGAGCTTTATAGTTAATTTGTATGAAATTGCTTCTCCTGTTTTCTCTTCTGCTTTTGCTAAAGGCCATTGCACGTAACAATGTTTTAGTCATAATCGTAAGGCCGTAAGAAAATAGACCAATCACACTTGATTATTCTTCGAGCTCAAGGAGAATAATCGACTGTGATTGGTCTATTTTCTTACGGCCTTACGATTATGACTAAAACTTTGTTACGTGCAATGGCCTTAAAGGCCATTGCACGTAACAAAATTTTAGTCATAATCGTAAGGCTGTAAGAAAATAGACCAATCACAGTCAATTATTCTTTTCGCACTTGAAGAATAATCGAGTGTGATTGGTCTATTTTCTTACGACCTTACGATTATGACTAAAACTTTATTACGTGCAATGGCCTTAACGGGATTTACCTTCTCGACGGAATTAAAGGCGACACCGCTCGGTGGATCGTATTGTAAAAGTTCACGTTTTATTCTTATCGATAGAATTGTACAATATCAGTAGATATCAAAACATACAATAATTGGAATACAATAAACAACATGATTATTACAACAAGTTTCCTAGTCCATAGGCTAAGAAGAGACCTACATACGTGGCGCCTGTCGCAGAGCGCATCTTTCCTTTCTTTTTACAAAGTTCCCGGCAGTATGTATATGTACAATCGGTCTTTTTTTTTTTGCCGATAAATATTACATGTGAAAAAACAAGAGACATTTGGCGCGTAACGCGTCAAACAAACATACTTATCACTACAGCTACGTACGTATTTCTCACTGAGGCTTAAAGTTTTCATAAATGAATTACAGAACGTGAAAAAGGCATTCTCGCGCGTCCCATCCTCTCCGGAATAATTCCATACGAAGGGGAAAAAGCGTTGTGTGAAGTGCTCTATTCGGTGCGCACTTGATACGAACGAAAACGATACATTGCGAGATACCGCGCGGCGATTTCCCCTTCGCAAAATCACTACCCAAAAGATGAGACGCGAGAAATCCGAAAAATGTATCGTACGCTCGGAACGCTTAGAGGTACGTTTACGCATTCACAAAATCGACATTGTGCGAGAAGCCCCGTAAAGTCCAGCCCTACGTCAGAGCAATAAAGATCCGAGAGACCACCGTCTCGACGAAAATGGCAAACGGGCGTGTACTTGAGGCAAAAGGTGATAAAGAAACCGAGCGGACGAATGTTCACATAAATACGAAAGGGAAGGTAATCTATACGGTAATCTATACAAAATATTCGAGACGGCCAGAGGATAAAACATGGCAGTGTGTCTCTCTCTAAGGACATATCCAATAAAAGAAAAAAAGAGGCGCAGACTGGCAGATATGTTCGACGAGCAAGTACATTGGCAGTGTGTAACGTCGTATTTCCCGTTTTCCCGGCAGTAGAATGGAACATTGTGCTCATCCCTTAATTGGCAGTAATCGTACCATCTCCAAGTATTTCCCAAGTAATCCCAAGATCGAAGATTAAATCTTTAGACTCTAAGAAATCGGCGGTAGAAGATCGCATGCGAGAAGGAAGAAAGAAAAACGGTATATTATTGAAAGATCTTGGGTCGAGCCGACCACCCTCGCCGATTACTCGAGGTTCAATTAACGCTAGCGATCACATAAATAGTTGTGGCGATTGATAAAAATTTATCCCGCATGAACACACATACACAACGATCCGGCGCGCGCGGCGATTCCGGTCGTCGCGACGTTAACGTAACAGCGTAGCGCATAGCACTATCATATTCAGTATCAGCGAGCCGCAGAGCAGCGCGGACAGCCAGCCGGGGCTCGCGATGACCGTCGTCGTGTGATGACCGGCGTACACCGGCGGCACCGAGCCGTTTCGATCCTCGACGTTCGGCCCGCGAACGCAGCTCTCCTGGACCTGATTGTGATTGTGCGTCGCGCGGATCGCCGGCGACGGCAGGACCGATCGCGAGTGACTCCCCGTCGCGTCGGAGTACCGCGAGTGCGGACGGGGCACCGGCGAGTCGTGCCTCGCGACCGGGCCCGGCCGCGGCGCCGGCGCCGGCGTCTGGCACGACCATCGCGTGGCCTCCGACACGACGGAACACCGGTCGAACTCGTGCACCGACGGCTCGCGGGAGGGCGCGAGATTGGAGGAGCCGACCGACCCGAAGCCGGAGCTCTGGCTGGACGACCGCGAGAGCGTCGGCGGCGTGGCGGTCATCATACCCTCCTGCCAGTAACCGCCCGCCACCCACGAGGTCTGCGTCACCGATCTGAGCTTCGGCGGCGACAGGATGCACCTCCTCTTGCTGTACGCGCCGCCGGATCTCCTGAACAGATTCTCGGAGCTCGTCGCGCTGTATATCCTTCGCTCGAAGATCGCCGGCGCTACCTTCGCGTTCCTGCCGCACCTCGGCGAGTCCTCGCTCAGTAGAAGAGTGCTCAGGCTGTCGTTCAAGCAGCAGTCTGGTAGACTGTTCTCATTTTGAGAAATGGAGTTCGCGTAACCGTTGTTACCCTCGTTTGCGGTGATCGTAGACAGCTTCTGTCTCAGTCTGAAAACGAATGAAGATAACGAGCGTTCGCGTATCGAGAGGAGTGACAGAAATAACGTCAGATACTTACATTGCTGAATGCGACCTGCTGAATTTGATTTCAGTGGAAGATAATTCACTCGTCGCGTAGACCGGCGATTTAATACTGTCGTTCATTTCGCTTGGAACGATACTGTTTCCGCTTTGATTGTCACACGCAAGTTGAGGCGAGGCAGCGTTTTGTGAGCGCAACTTGATCTTCTTGAACACCACCGAGCCGGTCAATGTATTTTTATACCGGATACATCTTATACCGGATCTTAGGCTCACCAAAGCTATAACAATTGCGCATACCGCTATCTGAAAAAAGACAGACCGATAAGATAAATATTTACCGATATATTCGAGCGCTAGAATAGCTAGTTTAGCTCACCATGCGGTACTGCGTGATGTGCTCCGTTGTAAGCCAAGCACTTAGAAGAGTCGCCGAACTCTCGACGGACACGAGGATAATAAGGCAGAACCATAAAAGTATCAGTAATACATCGGAACTCCTGTTCCTCGCTGAGCTCGCCCAATAAGCGCACAGGTGAAAGAACAGTCCACCGATTGGCAGCCAAGTGAAGTCTCGGTTGTACACGAGTATCGCGAGTTGAACCATCGAGGCAGCTCGGAAAATGCTTTCCGACTTCCTTGCATTCTGCAAGAGCGCTAACAAACGATTATTTGTTGCTACAACTGCACGTTGTTGGGGGATATTAATGGAAACGTCGGGAGGATATTTGTGACAACGTAATGAACGTTTGGAACGTCAATCGTTAATCTTACAACGACGTCCCTTCAGCAAATGTACTTACGCCGACCAGCGCCTTAATTGGTTTCCGCCTGAAGAACAGCATCTTGTAACGAGTCAGCCACACCGCCTGCCTGCGCAACACGTCTCGCACCGTCAATTGGCAGCCGTCGCACAGTGGATATCTCACTTCCAGATACTCCTTAAACGCCTTCAGCTCTGCGTCGAAGAGCCTCTTGCTCTTGGGCTCAAAGTTCGACAGCTCCGACAATTTCAGGCTCTCCCGCTTGTTGCAGTATTCACAGAGCTTACCCTTGAGGCCGTGACGATCGTCACTTCCTTCGGACAGCCTGCAGTACCTCGTACGTACGTTCGACGTTGCGTACTGCTCCGGAATATCATACGCGTAATCGTCATTCTGGAACAAGTATTTTGCATTCATCGATATACCGCGTTAAGAAATTGTCTTCCAGCGAATGGACAATGTTTTGGTAGGGGACAGAAAAGAAAAAGAGACGACTCAATGCTAATTTACCTTGGAAAAGCCGTTGTACTGTTCGCACCAAGGGCACAACCACCAGCCCCGATTCTGCCGCCAGACCTTCGTGTTCTCGTTGCAAAACCAGCAGTTCACCTTCACGGGCCATCTCGCCCTGCAAGAACCATTAACGTTAATCGCGGTGAGTGGTGAGGCGCGCTCTCGAAAGCGACGCGAGGAACGCGTATATATGAAGCACGGCCGCAGAATGGAGCGAGTAACTCACCTCAGCCTGTGGAAGACCGTCAAGCACGTAGCGAGGATTAAAACGACCGGGGCGAAGACGGCCACGGAATCGAACGCCGCGCTCCGATCGGGCTCCATGTCGCGTCCTGGGAGAGGGAGGAAGGTTAAAAGCGCGCTAAAAGAAGAAGGGCGAGGGTCCGCGCCGTGTCGGCAGGAAGACGATCTAGAGCCCACGAGATGATAGCGACGTCGACCGCGTGCCGCATCTCCCGCCAAGCGAGCGGAGGGCAGGGCGCGACATAACCTGAAAGACCTGTCGTACCGGGGGAGGGCGGGGGGACTCCGGGGAAGGGGTCAGTTCAGCGAGAAGCAAGGCTGCCGTCGCGACGTCCGCGTCGACGCGAAGTGCGGACTCCTCGCGGATGCTTGCCGTACGACCGTCGTCCCGTCGCGACCGCCCCTGTCCGACAAATCCATCCGGTCAATCCGGTCTCTCGACTGCCCTCGACCCTCGAACCCGTTGCCACTTGTCACGATACGCGCGGGGCAGTGCGGCACGTGCCGGCATCAGCCCGGCAGATGTCCCGCGCTGCGTTCGGAAAATACATCTGAATGCACCGCGCTGGCGAGACCGGCGAGATCTTCAGTACGTTCGAAGATGCGGGTCGAACCGTGAATTAATGTAAGAATTATAACAAGATTTGAACAGAATTTATGTGAAATTATAGTTTATTTATTAACAGAATTGCACACATTTATGATTTCTTTTACACAATCTTGAATTTATTACATATATTCACACTTCTCCATATAATTAAAAGAACACAGCTATCCCTAAGAGCACAGTTGACGGAAAGTCGACGGTAAGTCGACTTTTGTAAGTCGACTTCTAGTCGACTTCTAAAAATGGCGGAAAGTCGACTGAAAGTCGACTTCTAAATGGTCGACTTCTAAAAATGGCGGAAAGTCGACTAAAAGTCAGCTTCTAAATAGTCGACTTATAAAAGTCGACTTTCCGTCGACTTTTATAAGTCGACTTCTAGTCGACTTCTAAAAATGGCGGAAAGTCGACTAAAAGTCGACTTCTAAATAGTCGACTTATAAAAGTCGACTTTCCGTCGACTTTTATAAGTCGGCTTCTAGTCGACTTCTAAAAATGGCGGAAAGTCGACTAAAAGTCGACTTCTAGTCGACTTCTAAAAATGGCGGAAAGTCGACTAAAAGACGACTTCTAAATAGTCGACTTATAAGAAGACGGAAAACAGTCAAGCGGCGCGTCATGCATTATCAATATGGCGGCGAATCTCGAGAAGGCTGGAGGCTGGAGGAGCAGAGCTTACGCGATTGCGAGGAATAAGTACGTGCCGCGAGACAGGACACGATAAGACGATGTAAAGCGCCGCGCTATCAACCACCGCCACGATATGGCGGATCAAGTCGCGAGAAAGGTTTTGCCCGACGAGGTAAAAGAGGATCAGAATAAGGCCAAGTGGAAACACGCTTACAGGTTAGGTATGGTGTGTTATTAATTATCATCGATAATTAAGACCTATTGAATGCGACAGCTCTCCATTCTGAACCATCTTTCAGAACACCAGAAATGGAGGAACCTGATGTGTTCATGCGTTCTTCGTGCGTTCTACGGAAAATCAGTCCAGAATAGGTGGTTTATCAAGAGGTGTACGAAACAAATAAGATGTACATGAGAGGTGTCACGGCGATAGAACCCGAATGATTGCCGAAATTCGCTCTCATGCTATGCCATCTTAGTGAACCATTGGTTGATCCACCGCCAAGGTATTATCACAATCCTTGCTTTATAACGTTTTTCTTACTTATTTCTTACTTACTTACAGATATTAATCTTCATTATGATCAAATATTATTCTCATTTATAGATATAATCAAGGAACTGGGAAGATCATTTGCCGCGTGTCTGGTACATTCGGAAAGGCCGGATGGGCACTACCATCGATGGGTATAGAGCATCTGTGGACGGTGTCAAGTGGTTTGTGTATTTCTTCTTCAAGGGTCAAGTGTGCCCTAAGCTGAAACGATTTGTCCCGTCGCTGCTGACGACACCTAGGAGCATCACCAAGTCATGGGCCAGGTAAATCGTCATTCTATCTCCTTTCGGTTTCACGTTGATTCATCGAATAGATTACAATTCAATACGATTTTTTCAGGTTGATACCACGCACTCAAGCAATAGTACAAACGCTGTAGTTGCAGGGAGTCGTGTCCAAAGACAAACTGCTAGAAATCTGGGGTTCGGATAAAAAATGTGAGATTTTAATTTATAAAATAATATTTAGATATTATCATAGACTTCTATACAATACTAGACCACTGACAGGCATCTCGGCCGTGATGCTTGCCGCCATGTTAATTTTAGTCAAGATATGCTATACTACAGATTCTATACAAGTGGTTTTATACAAGATTTCTATACAATAGTCTGGTATATACAGAATGTCCAAAAGAAAAGGTTTAATACTACAGGAGTAGTGGTTCGATTTCGGCATCCAAGTACGCTACACGTCGAAGGCATGACTTACAAACTTATTGATAACATGTACATACCAATATTTAACACAAAAACATTTGCCTGCATTGTTATGTACTGTAATAACGAATGCAGATAAACGCACATCATGAGCAACTGAACACCCGATAGTGACTTAATTCAATGTGGCTGCACCCTTCACTACCACTTGCATCTCGCACTCGCATCAGCTTTTCGGCAGTGCGTCCATAGATGTTAGTGGTCTAGTATAAAAGTCTGTGGATATTATATATATATATATATATAACAATATTATTATATATTTACAACATTATGATAACAATTTATATATTATATATATTTATATAGCTAATTTTGCATATTGTTTCGCGATTAACGCTGGAATGTTTTAATTTTAGTTCTGTTGTCAGCTTACCAGAAGTGGCTGCCAGAATCCGCGCACGCATAATAAGTGGCACAGATATGGCCACCTTTGTAATTAAGAATAAAACATTAGGATTGTAATTATACAGTTTTTTAGATAATTAAATTATTTTATATATGAAAAAAAATGGAAATGCATCAGTTTTAGCCCTCCAGCAAGGGATCGATTGTGTATCTTGAAATAATAAGGTAAAAATTACAAAAGTGAGAAAATTTATTAGCGTATTTATGATTTTACTTATCAAAATCTAGTAAAATCTGTTAACTTTTGTCATTTTTACCTCGTTTTAAGATACACAATCGATACCTCCAGGGTCATGTTCCAAAACTCACTCTAGTTAACTAAAATGCTATAGTGTATGTACGTGACGTAAACTATAAATTTTAATTACTCAGAGTGAGTTTTGGAACATGACCCAGACGTACGCGCGGCGGTTTATTTTATCGACTTTAAAAGTTGGCGGGGAGTCGACTTTTCGTCATGACGGGAAGTCGACTTCTTGTCATGACGGAAAGTCGACTTTTAGTCGGCGTTTTTTGAGACATTCGCCGACTTCAAGTCGACTTCAAGTCGACTTTCGTCCTTAAAAAAGTCGACTTTTCGTCATAACGGGAAGTCGACTTTTCGTCATGACGGGAAGTCGACTTCTTGTCATGACGGATAGTCGACTTTTAGTCGGCGTTTTTTGAGACATTCGCCGACTTCAAGTCGACTTCAAGTCGACTTTCGTCCTTAAAAAAGTCGACTTTTCTGCCAGTCAGTTTCGGTAGAAGTCGACTTCAAGTCGACTTAAAGTCGACTTTTTGCTCTTAGGGTATATTACGACTCTTCGATCGCATTTTCAGCAGATCAAGCCGCTGAGTAGCAGTCGAACGTGATTGGCTCTTACTTTTAGAACCAACCAATCAGCGCGGAGTGTTGATAAGACGACACTCAACAGTTGTTGTGTCTGCTGAACGCGCCCATTTTCTCCTTTCCGACCTTGTTCCTCTCGTAGACGTTATTTCGATGTTATTGTGGTAAAGCTGCTATCCTCTGAGATTTCAGAAGATCGATGTATTTAATGTCCCAGCAATCGGCATGCTGGGACATTGAATACATCGATCTTTTGGAATCTCATAGGATAGCAGCTTTGCCACGAGTGGACTATATTCATTAATATATAGGGTCGTAATTGAAGGACATGTGATATCGTTGGTTTATCCACGTGTATTAACATTGCGCAACCGTAAACTGATGCTGCGGGATAATACTTCATTGCCACTTCCATCGCTATCATAGACATCTAAAAAGATCGCCCATGAAGAAATAATTAATGATTGATAATTAGAAATACTTCATCGCGACGACAATTGGCCATAAATTGTTCGAACATTATATTATTTCAATATTTTACCTTAAATATGTCCGACATTTGGATCTTCTCGGATCGTGCAAAGTGCTGCAGATCATAACTACCGCAGCACATTACACGATACGAGAAGACACCAAATGTCTTCCTTGACATCTGGTGTTCCTTGACTATCTGGCTTCCGCAGGGGCAAGCATATTCTAAAAATGAATAAAATATTTCAGCAATCCTTCGAAAAAATCAAAATTTATTTTAATTTAATAATGCATTTAGTATTTTCGAAAATTTTCAATAAAATATTCTTCTTATTGTTAGAATATAATCGAAACAAAGCAAACAAGTTACCAATAATTCATCTTTAATTTTATACGAGATGTTATTTTTTAAATTAAAACTACAATTAGTGAAGGGTTCTGTTATGTATCCGAAATAGATAAAGCAGATTAAAAAATAATAAAAAGCAAAATTAGATTAATTATCCGAAATACTGTTCGTTACCCCAAATCAAGTAGTTCCTGCAGTTCTGGTCGAAACGGATCTCTATTCAAGTACCATTCTCGTAAATTGGATCGTTGCTTATAATAATTTCGTATCCTGTGATCTTAAATTAAACTTATCTCATCCCGCGATTTTTGAGAGTATAATGTATACATTACTCTCAGAAATCGCAGGATGAGAAAAGTCATTTGTGTACACATTAAAGAGTCCCTTTAACTAAAAGGCTATAATTAAAACAGTGCTAAATCAGGTATTATAAATTATATTTTATAAATGCGTTCCACGAGATAAGATGGAGATTTTTAATTAATAGAAAATTTAAATAAAGTTTTGAAAAACATTTTGACTTACAAAATAGCAAAACGCAATGGTGCGATAACGAACTTTGTCATGTAGATCTTTTATCGAGTTACTATTTTTCATCATTTATTATTATTTGCCGAAACTTTCAGATTATTTTCGATTTTCTCTTCATTGTCAGACACAATTTGTTACATAATTTTTTGTTTTTCTTTTTTTTTACACGATCATCAAGAATGAATTCAAAGAGCTAAAACATCTAATGTCGGTGTAATATGTCATGTCAACGTCAATTATAAAGATGAATGAGTTGCACTGCCGAAGTAACGAGCCGTAATTGAATTTCAACACGCCCGTGTAGGATCGCTGATGTCATTTTTACCGATTCGTATGCGCAGTTCGTCTTCGATCCAGCATTTGATCTCCGCGATAGTGTTCACTCTCGTTTCATCGGTCTCATTCAAATTTGCTGCTGCATATCTACCATTTTATCCTCTTCAGTCAGCTCTTGTGGAACATGAGGCACAGCGTCATCTCGTTGCAAGTGTTCGCCGACGAAGCTTCGCGTTCATTAACGTTCACTAACATTAAACGTTGATGAATCCGAAGCCTCGTCCGAGGAGAGAGAGACCCGTATCTACAAATTACGTAGATGCACTGTCACGTGTAAGATAAGACAAATAGCAAATGCAATAATGTTTAATGTAATGTGTTGTGTAACACGACAAATAACACGGAACCAATCAAATTAGAATAAATGCCATTTTCGGTCCGAGCTTTAGAGAGATCTTTGGTAGCTTATAAATTTCCGTGCATATACATATATGTATATGTATATTCCAACTTATTAAACTGCGCGCTGATCACTTTCGGACTTGAAACACAGTTTATTGTTGGAACAATGGCCCCTTCCTCCCTGTAATTAAAACGATACGATTTAATTATCTAAATAACTGTAAAGAATTTTAATTTCTAAATACATTGCAATGTAACGCGCATTAGATCTTTTAAATAATATGAATATAGAAAACGGGCTAACTAAGAACCAAGCGCGGTAAATGATGCACGAAAGTTTTATTTTTATATCTCTATTTTACATATTTTCCAACCTTTACCCGCCCGACAAATTTAGTCGGCGCACAGTCAAGGTTGGAAGATATGTAAAATAGAAATAAAAATAAAACTTTCGCGCATCATCATTTACCGCGCTTGGTTTTTAATTAACCCGTTTTCTATATTCTTGGATTTCCATTGGAGCCTATACTTCGAATTTTAAATATGGAATAGAAAATTCATGTAAGATAAACTTATATTCAAAAATTATAATTATATTGTTATACTTATAAATTAAGCGTATAAGATTAATAAGTTAAATGTATGTCTAATTTCTAATTAAAAAGTTAAAATGACGTAAACAAAAATGAGTTCCAGTTGCAAAACGAGTAATACAAATTTCTTTTCTTATTTTTCTAATTTCGGAATGCAACGAATTTTAATTAAAAGTTTATTTTCATACATCCGCTCTCGTGCATTATGCTCTCATCAAGTGTCTCTCTGTGCAATGAAAGAAAGAGAAAAATAATTTATTTTCCCCGAAACATAAAACTAAATCTAATTATATTTTGCTTGCGTACCAAAATACATATTATATACATTATGCACATTTCTGTGTTCTAAATGTAGATATTCTTTCTTGCTCCTTTGACTAATTGAAGATATAAACGATCACTATATATATAAGTGAAAAACATCTTGATCAAAAAATAGCAAAATACAATAATTGCGAAAACAAACTTTATTATAAAAAATTTCTATTCGGTAACTATTTACTATTACTTATTGACACACGTTTACTCTCACTTCTCTTTTCACTAACAAAAACGCCACATATTACATTTTTTTTATAAAGTAAATATATATCAGATGTCACGTCACATTTCCGCGGATTGAAGGTGACATCTTTTTATCTTCGGAATTAATGAAATATAATTGAATTTCAACGCAATATTTCACGTGGGATAGTTGTCCGTTTTACCGTTACGTACCTGTAAGTCGTCCTTCTCCTTGATCCAGCGTTTAATTTCCGCGAGGGCGTTCGCTCTAGTCTCGTTCAGATATGTCGCTGCATATAACTTTTACGCTGAGCGTGAAAAACTAACTAGTGCATAACTTATCCCGCGCTGGTCAGCTCTTCACGCCAAGCGTAACACTCTACACTGTTGTCGTGGTCACTTGTATTTGCCATCGTAATACCACGAGATGCTTCGTTCGCCCTGAAGGATAAATTTACGTCTGAGAGCCGCAGAGTTGCTCTGCCCGTAGACTTATATAGGCGATTAGAAGAAAGAGAAAGTACCATATCCACCAGGCTATTTCTGCACCGTCTGTTTTCCTACGCGTGCTCTTACGGCAGGAACCGGTCCATCCAACCGGTCTATCTATATAAGCCTATGGCTCTGCCCTGCTCTGCCCCACGCACGATCAACAAAAAGTGATCAGCAGACTACAAGGTGAACAACGCGTGCTCTTTCAGGATGTATATGTTAATGTACGAGAACTGAGAATCAGATCTTTATTTTTTGAATGAAATGAGGGAACAGTGCGACAAGATAATTCAATACTTCGGTTCTTTATAATTATTAGTAAATCTCAGACATAAGTTTTATAAACACATTGCGCTATAGCAGCAGAAAGAAATATTTCAAATGCATTAAACACATTCAATAGTCATAATGCGAAACATACCATAAATATAACTCAATATAAAATAGTAGTGCATATAAAATGGTTAAATCAATTTCAAAATATTATCGCTGTTTTAATTCAATGATGATTTAAGTAGAAGAAAATGCTGAGCTTTTACGTTAATTACATTCTAAGGAGTGAATACTGTTCTCTTCAGATTTATTTCATGTTAAATGGTTATTGAGAACTTGAATACTATACTCAAATTAAATATAAGAAGAAGTGTTAATAGTAATTAGAATCGATCGTGTAATTTAATCCATCAGATTAAATCATCATTGAGTCTTTATTTGCAGAACACAAACATAATTTGAAGCAGTGTCAAATGATATAAAACTAGACATGCACATATATCAAATAATATCTCAAGCAAATCACGCAAAATAAGAAATAATATCTTGATTCGAGTAATACGAATATACCGAAACGATCGCAATTACAATCCAAAGGAAACGTTCATAGTCTTTCGAAAGAATAAAAAGCAAGGAAATTCGATATTCTACTAAGATTGAGACGAAGATAGTATATTCTCGCTATATTCGAATAGTTCGCCGTCATTAATTATGTCTCCTCACTGGTCTCAGTTAATTAACGTGAATCGAAAGAGAAGGATATTTTTTCATCCTTTAGAGTAATGCGCATTACTAGCAATATTTAACTCATGCACCGTAGTGCCTCGTCGAGACGTCTCTGAGAATCACTGTAATCAGAGATTGATTACAGTACTCGTGTATTGCAATAAAGAAGTGCCGGTAAAGGCATAGGTACCTTACCTCAGAAATGTCCTAAAGACCAACGTGTTTCGCAGGAAACACTGATAGAACCCCTTTTTGGATTCGAGAAGGCTCGATAAATGGCCGCTCTCGTACGTACAAATCAAGCACGTGGCGTATTTTTGCAACGCCACAATATTGAACGGATTGTTCTTCTTCGAGTGTGTCTCGTCTATGAAATGTCCGGGACGAATTTCTCTGCACAGGCAGATGCTTAGAATAGCGAACCTCGTGTTGATCGAAGTATCTGCGTTCTTCTTGAATATTCTCGAATGGCGTATCTACGCCTCGCAACGTGCTCACTAGTCGAGCGACCGATTGGAAGTGACGACGTGCTCGTCGCCAGCCGGATGTTACAATACGAAAGCGCCAATCAACGACGCGCACGCGCAGCGTGGTAACGGTCGAAAGCATATTGGTATCGCTACTAAGGCGCCAGTGTGTTTACGGGAGGTCGATAAAGCAGTTCACGTACTCATTGATTTTACTCTTCAGCACCACCGTGCTGTTTTACCTTCGAAAGCTCTGTCCATCCTTTTGAGATTTATGAAAGGACTAGAATTATACAATAATAGCAGTAAAGTACGGCAGTAGCAATTAATACGACAGGAGCAATTAATACGACAGGAGCAATTAATACGACAAGAGCTATAAATCACGACATAGAACATGCTAACGCATATTCTAAACATTCCCCCCGCCTTCGTTAACTACGGTTAGCGAACTAATGCTATGATTCATTTGTAAAAAATAGGAAGAGGACATACTTTCACAATGGGTCGTTTTAAAACAGAAGTTTGAGTACGAATAGACACGACTCGCACGAGACCATCCTTGCCTGGATATGTCTGAGTAATTCTGCCGAGAGGCCATTTGGAGGGAGGGTATCTCTCATCCACTACCAACACAAGAGAGCCTTCCTTAATGGAGGAAGTAGATTTATTCCATTTATACATGGACAGGTAACGCTGAAGGCATTCTTTAGACCATCGTGACCAAAAGCTGTCTAACATTTGGCGAATACGTTGCCAGCGGGAGAGTCGAGATACTTGCACATCCTCAAGCGAGGGCTCAGGTACTATCGAGAGTGAACTACCAATTAAGAAATGTCCTGGAGTCAGGGCATTGAGGTCTTCTGAGTCTTCCGATAATGGACTCAACGGTCTAGAATTAAGAATCGCTTCAATTTGTGTCAAAAGAGTAGTCATTTCTTCATAAGTCAATACAGATTCTCCTATAACTCGTTTAAGATGAAATTTTACCGATTTAACTCCAGCTTCCCATTTACCTCCGAAATGAGGTGCAGAAGGTGGATTGAAACGCCACTGAGTGCCATCATTGGCAAGTAGAGAAGCTAAAGTATTCAATTCCTTGGAAGAGAATTGAAATAATTTCTGTAATTCGGAGTCTGCTCCCTTAAAATTTGTTCCACAGTCACTTCTCAAAGTGGCACAGATTCCTCTTCTAGAGGTAAATCTCTTGTAGGCTGCAATAAAGGCATCAGTAGTATAATCGGTAACAAGTTCAATATGAACTGCAGAAGTTGCCTCGCACACGAATAGGGCGACATAACCCTTATAGGAACGAGCATTCCTTCCTCTCCATGTCTTAATAACAAAAGGACCGGCGTAATCAACACCAGAATGTAAAAACGGACGCGACGGCGTTATTCTTTCTACAGGGACTTGCCCCATTAATTGCTGAGCTCTTTTTTGTCGATACCGAGCGCATTTAACACATTTAAGAATGAACGATCTTATAGGAGCTCGTCCTCCAACGATCCAATACTTATCTCGTATAAAAGCTAATGTTAGTTGAGTTCCTCCATGCATTGTCCTCAAATGGGCATCCGCTATGATCAAAGAGGAAAGAGGTGAGCTTTTTGGTAGAATTAAAGGATGTTTAGCATCCTGTGATAAGAGCGAGAATTGCAGCCGACCTCCTACTCTAAGTAGACCATTTGAATCCAAGAAAGGAGTTAGTCGTACAAGAGGATCGGATTTTTGCAAAGTCTGACCATTAGATATGAGATTAAGTTCCTTGCTAAAGGCTGATTTTTGAACTAAGGAGACCCAATAGAGTTTGGCCTTTTCTATTTCTTGAGTAGTTATAGGATCGGTTCCAGATACATTAGAAGATTTTCGAAATCTTGCTACTATTCTAAAACACCAAGCTGTGATACGCAATAATCGAGTTAGGCTAGAATAACGAGTAAGAAGAGACCAAAGATTCACTGGTGTCGTACTGACAACAACGGAAATCGGAATTGCACGTTCCTCGAGGTCGATCTCGGGAGAAATGGTTTTAGATCCTTGAGGCCAGGTGGAAGAATCTTGTTGGAGCCATTGTGGCCCTGTCCACCATTCCTTATGTTCTACTAGTTGTGCAGGTGATAAACCTCGGGTGGCTAAATCCGCAGGATTCTGGGTACCAGGAATTAATTTCCATATAACTTGTGGTAAGGTTTCTTGTATAAAACACACTCGATTTTGAATAAATTCCTTCCATCTCGATGGATGGTTCGTTATCCAGGTACGAGCCACCTCGGAGTCTATCCATCCAAAGATAGGTATTCCCAGTAATTTTAACACGGATAGAATCTGAACCATCAGTTTTACAAGCAAAACAGCAGCGGATAGTTCCAATCTAGGTATTGTTAATTTTTTCAACGGAGCTACTTTAGTTTTTGAGGCTACCAGTCTAACGGTTACGCTTCCATTCTCAGACACACATCGTATAAAAACGACCGCCGCCATGGCTTTGGATGAAGCGTCACTAAATCCATGTATTTCTAAAGTATCGGTGGTTCGAAATCCAAGCCATCTTGGAAAAGTAAACTCGGGTATTTCTTTTAATTGTTCAATAAATTTCATCCATTTATCAGAGAGAGGGGATGGAAGTGCGTCATCCCATCCTAGTCCGTTCGCCCATAACTCTTGTATGAATATTTTAGCTGTAATTGTAACTGGTGAAAGAAATCCCAACGGGTCAAACAATTTAGCGATAGTAGATAAAATTGTTCTTTTTGTGATAGTATTAGGAGCAGTCAAATTTAGTGTGAAATGGAATTGGTCTCCGGAAGGCTGCCAACACAATCCAAGAGCATGAATCACAGTTGAGTTATCAATTTGAACAGAATGTGCATCTATCCGATGTTCCAATGAAATGGATTCAAGGATATCGGGATTATTGCTAATCCACTTCCTTAATTTAAAACCCCCCGCCATACAGAGCTGGTCGACTTCTTGAACCACCAATTTTGCTTCTTGTATTGTGTCAGCACCTCCGAAAAAGTCATCCATATAACGACCCTTTTTTACTGTAGGAAGTGCTAATGGAAATCGATGTCCTTCGTCACGTATAAGTTGAATAAATGAACGTAAAGCTTGAAAAGGTGCACAAGTTAAACCATAGGTAACGGTAGTAAGAATGAAAGTTATGATGATTTTAGATAATGGTTCCATCCACAGAATTCTCTGAAAATCCCGATCTCGGGGTCGGCCAACTCTAGTTGATTTAACTGAGGCCATAACGAACAATTAACTCGAGTGGACGGGATTGACGAAGTCAATTTAGGCAGAATATAAGCTGAAACAGCATACTCTATATTGGAAGCAAAATGAGGTTTGAGAGTGAAGGACGTAATGCCCTTAGTCCTTTTACACTGCTGAGCACCTATGCCTGTCAAGGTTAATGAAGAATAAGTTCTTCGGAGACGAAGAAGTTGAACTATTCGACTCGTTATTAACGAGATCTCGGATCCTTGGTCGATTAATGCTCTAACTCGCGTGGTCAATCCGCTATCTGATACAATCACGACCTGCGCAGTAGCTAACAAGACCAATGGAGTTGTAATAGGATTTTCTATAAGCGAATGCAACACCTTAGCGTCAGATGACTTTGTGGTAGAAGTCTCCTCTTTAGATGTAGAAGTTTCTTTACTAGTAGAATTTGCTGACTTGTTCAAATGAATAGAGGTATGATGTTTTTTACCACACTTCAAACATCGCTTCGTTATTTTACAATCTGACACTTTATGACGTCCTAAACAATTATAACAAAGCTTGTATTTAGATATAATCGTTAATCTTTGTTGCGTTGTTTTATTAACATATTGTGGACAAGTAGAAGTAAAATGCTTTTGATTACATATTGCACAACCAATTTTAGAAGTCGAGTTTATCTCTTTAGATTTTCCTTGATGATAAACCTTAGCTGATGTAAATTGTGTTTTTGACTGAGTTAAAGTTTTCCCATGACGAGATTTCTCAAAAGCTTGAAGAGAAAGTAATCGTGAAAGCAAAAAATCACTAAACTCAACCCAAGTGGGAGGGACTTTTGAAGATCCTAATGAATTTTCCCATGCCTTCAATGACTCGGCATCCAATCGTTGAGATACAATAAAGACAAAGAAGTCATCCCAATATTCAACGGGACGGCCAAGGGTTTCCAAAGTTCTATAAATCTGAATGATAGAGGTATATAACTGTTCGAGCTCACTTGCAGAATCCTTATTCAATCGCTTAAGAGAAAGCAAGGATCTCAATGAATCATTGACTAACAATCTCTTATTTTCGTAAAAGTTAACTAACGAATCCCACGCCTTTTGATAGTTCTCTGCAGTTATACTAGTATTCTTGATAAATAGAGACGCTGATCCAATAAGACTCGATTTTAAATATTGTAACTTTTCTACGGGTGACATGTGAACCTTGGTTCCTACGAGAGAATTAAACATGTCCTTAAACGATAACCAATTTTGTGGAGATCCATCGAATTCCGGAATACTGATTTTTGGTAGTTTTGCAATCGTAGAACTACTGGACGGCTGAGAGGCAGATTGCGTTGATGTTGAAGGATTAATCGTGTTTAGATCAGACTCTAATAATGAAGTTATCTTTTCAACATTATCAAGATAACTTTTCTTGGTAATTGAATACAAGTTCTCTTTGAAATAAGTATGTTCACTCATCAAGTCTCTATCATCGGGATCAAGTCCTTTCATAGCTATAACAATAGCATAATGAATGATATCAAACTTTTCCCATCCATCTTTAAGGGAGGACAGAGCTGAATTTATTTTCTGATAAGATACATTAGACGAAGTGTCTTGAGTTAAGTTAATGTAGGCATCGGTCACGGTTTTACTCAAAGCGAGCTGTTGCTCTACTCTTTTATGAACATGACTAAATCTCACGGTAGACGTCATCGTAAGCATAAATCGTAAAAATAGAAATGACTTTTCCCCGTAAACAACACTTTACAAATTTCAATCTCTCACTCAATGCACCGTTCTCTCATTGACTGACTGTATATTCAAATTGAATTGTTAATGCTAACATTCCACTAAACTCATGAATCTTCTATTTATTACTTCAATATTATCCGGCTCTATTCATCTGACTCTATGTATCCGGCTCTATGTATCCGGCTCTATGTATCCGGCTCGAAGGACCAAATTTTTATGTACGAGAACTGAGAATCAGATCTTTATTTTTTGAATGAAATGAGGGAACAGTGCGACAAGATAATTCAATACTTCGGTTCTTTATAATTATTAGTAAATCTCAGACATAAGTTTTATAAACACATTGCGCTATAGCAGCAGAAAGAATATTTCAAATGCATTAAACACATTCAATAGTCATAATGCGAAACATACAATAAATATAACTCAATATAAAATAGTAGTGCATATAAAATGGTTAAATCAATTTCAAAATATTATCGCTGTTTTAATTCAATGATGATTTAAGTAGAAGAAAATGCTGAGCTTTTACGTTAATTACATTCTAAGGAGTGAATACTGTTCTCTTCAGATTTATTTCATGTTAAATGGTTATTGAGAACTTGAATACTATACTCAAATTAAATATAAGAAGAAGTGTTAATAGTAATTAGAATCGATCGTGTAATTTAATCCATCAGATTAAATCATCATTGAGTCTTTATTTGCAGAACAC
>JASTWK010001879.1:0-22866 GCA_030770225.1 Temnothorax unifasciatus | reverse complement strand
TGAGAGCGATCCGTATTTTTCCGAGTTTTTAACGACTGGAAGATGGCTTCTGTGAAATTTGGAAAACACCTGAAAGAGCTGAGGATCCTTCTCTGCCAAACGTCCAAATCTAGTCAAGGCGTTAGGTAAAGAAATCGTAGAGACGACGTTCCATCTTGCGATCCGAATTTATTTCAGTCTCGTCAACTTTTGTGTGTGCACCTTGCAGAGATTTCATCGAGCAGCAATATGTATCGTTGAAGAAAAATAATCCGAGGTTTCCCGTTTTGATCAGGGAATGCTCGTCGATCGAACCGAAACTGTACGCGCGTTACGGTACGTAAAAAACATCGTCACTTCATCTCCATCGATGTTAAGTAGATGGTTTTTACAAATCGCTCGCTTTTCATTCTCCTCTTCGTCCCAACGCAAGTGTCATCATTCACTTAATTCTCATGAATTCGTCTAAACGACGTTGACTTTGCAGAATTCGGCGTAGAACGTTGCGTGCCCCTGTCGAACCTGAAATCCGAAGAGATACTTGGGAGGATTCGAGAGTTGGCGTCTCAAAAATAGATATACTTTATTATATTAATAAGTATGTGTATCATAATATGTATAGTGTTTTAATAAAATAGCTGTATCAATTGAATGAAAGGTGATTGAAGATCGCATTGTCGGGAATCCATTGGATCTTGTCTGATCAATGAAATTTTTTTTCACGCATATAAATGTGTGCTGTACGAAGATATATGGGTTATAAACTTGTAACTTGATTATAAAAATTATTGACAAAAAAATGCGCAGAGTTGCCATTTTATTGCAAAAAATATTTACTTTTTTTCTATAATTTTTATATATTGAGAATATTCACTTTACACTTTAACTTAAAACAAAATGTAATTATTGTGTAAAACAGGAATATCAGAGGATAAGTTCCGACATCGAGACTTAACGCCCAATAAGTAAATCAATAAACGTAGATTTATCAATGACTGGAACTTTGTACCATTAATAAACATATAGAGATCTCTTGTATGCGATATGTGCCAACTGTATGATGTAAGTTTTCGGTTTCAGGCAGTGATAACTCTCCTATGTTGTGTGTGAAAATATACATCTCCAAAACATAATAGTCGCGCGTGTCATCTTTTCCTTTTTTTTCTTTTTCAAAAACCTATTTACATCAGTCAGTACTTCGCCAGTGTGAAAACCTGCCTGCAGGCTTTTGTTTCTTTTTCGCCGACAATTATCTGCTTTATCTGCTACGATAAATTGAATCTAATACGTCTAATACTCTCTTTCGCAAATTAAGGCATACAATTTTATGCTACAAATGGCGGTAGTCCAAAATCCTCCGGCTTGAAATCTTCCAAACTGTTTAAGACTAGCGTAGCGTCTTTGAAGACGTCTTCGGGAAGCTGAGGATCCGGCACCATTACCACTTGCATCTTAGCGGCAATACCAGCCTGCACTCCGTTCGGCGAATCTTCGAAGACTAGGCACTACGTACAGGCAGATAAATATAGCTTGAACTGGCTTGAAAAATATATGTATAAAATTATGCATCAGAATGTATGACAAACCTTTGAAGGATCGGGATTATCAGGGAAACGTTTCGCGGCAATCAAAAATATATCTGGATGTGGTTTCCCCTTGACGACCTCTGGATCGGAACCACCGTACACTTTGTGATCGAACAGGTCAAATAGATGTTTCCACTTCTGGGTTTTTAAATCGCTGCTGTCCTCACTCGAACTTGTAGCCAGTGCGATAGGTATATTATGTTTCTTAAGATGCTGTAGCAACTTCTCCGCACCTGAACGTGCGAGTAAAATCGATCAGGGTACGGTGCTAAATCATTTTTATCTCTTAAAACTTACCTGGCATAAGATTGCATCCAGGAAACACTTCTTGATATATAGGAGCGAGCTTGTCTTCGAACGTTTGCACCGTGATCGGCAGCTGTAACATATCTATTATTTTTTGTAGGGCCTCGACGCTTTTAAAACCCATAATCTTTGCTTTGTGCTCCCAGCTGTATGTTTTTCCGTATTCCTGAGTGACGCAATTGTACGCCATTGTATATAGGGATTCCGTATCTATACAATACAAAGAAATACTAATATTAATTATCTTCCTGTTTACGAAAAAAATATTTCTGTAAAGATCTCAATGTCACCGCCGAAAGGAAAAATTAATGTAATTAATTAAATGATGTAATTTTGAAAAATGTATCATCACGTTGCAGAGCGGCAAAGTGACATGATAAATGAAGTTTTAATTAATACAAAAATCAATCATAGAAAATCATTCGCGAGAGTCCCGAGGGAGAGGGTCTTTACCTAGTAACAAACCGTCCATGTCGAAAATGCAATGAGTGACATTATGAAAACCCATTCTAAGCAGCTGTCGATTATCTTAGGTTATCCGAGGTAATCCGCCGGAGTTTCCGTAAGGATCTGTATTTCAAAAAGTACAGGAATTATTTTATTATTCGACAAAAATAACAGTTTATCCGTGAAAATGCGTTACCAATGACACGTTTCACTAACGTTTCCGTGCCGTAATGAGACAGCTAGTCACTGCTAATGCTTGTGCAACCAGATTTCGTATAGATACAGTATTGAGCGATACCCGATGTCCCCCTCTCCCTCTGACATTAGCCCCACGCGTGATCGCTTTAAACCTTTCGATGAAGAACCCTCCGCTGAATTAGTCATCGAACAAAGAGGAGCGCGTTTCGCGCCATTTACTTAACAATTATCTCGATAACTAATGTAAAATATTAATGTAAAATACTTGTATTATGTAATACATGGATTACATAAAACTTATAGAAAAAAGATTACGGATATCATGAGAGTGTAAAAGTTCGTAGTATACATGAATTGGAAGTACAATACACTTTTATTACAAAAATTTTTACGAAATGCGTTTACGTAGTGTATTTGATAATAAATGTGGCTAAACAAGTATATATATATATATATGTATATATACACAATTCTTAATCTAATATAATTAATACTAATAATACAATAGAAAACGTATATAATCAGTTACTTTGTCTGTTTTTTGTTCTATACAAAAGATTTATACTACTTACATAATTCATTCACTATTTCCCATGTTTTCGTGCCAATCTCTCATCTTTTAGATTCCGCGAGAAAGGATTACATGCGAAATTATTTAAATTATAACTCAATTGAATTTTTATACAATTTAATTAAATTATTATTGATTTTTCCGCTTAATCTTGCATTTCTGAGAAAATTTATAAATTTTGTATTGATTTTAATGTTACCATCGCATGCTATCCGATTTTCATCAATCGGCACAAAGACATGATCGTCTTTATTCATGCTTAGTCTTAACGAACACTTTTATCTATGTTGAATTAAATCATTCTCCGTAACGTTAGAAATGCTATAAAAGTTATACGGCAAGTTTGTTGGCAAAAAGTTCTGTAATGCTGTATTGAAATACGTGTTCGAGACGCTTCGGTCTCTGAATACCGTTTCTTGAACAGTACTATTAACGTCCGTTTGGAAAGTCTGAATGGTAGTTGTCGGAATAGTTTGAATGACTATCGGTTGCGATGCTGAGGCATGAGGAACTGCTTGTATTACCTGTAAAAACACAGCATTAAAGTAATCCTTTACGTTAGTCGGATGTATACAACTGATCTAAACAAGATTCGTGTTTTCTCATATATTTCAATTCGGTCTGGACCATCTTGATTGCAAGCTATGTTTTAATTTATTATTTTTCCCAATTTTAATTATTATTAATGTCTACATATAAAGTGAAGTATTGAATAACTCAATGCTAAAACAGTTGCGCCTATCAAGCAAAAGATCCGGGTTCGATTTCAGTAAGCCCTATTCCGTAACTATTAATGACAATGTCGTTAAGGATCGTTAATGAAACCAGTTTGGAAATTTTAACCCATTCAGAGCTGTGATGCAAAGAAACAAGCAGCACTTAGCAAATAAAAAATGTATATTTACTTGTACTGTCGTTGATTCGGTCTGAGGTATAGAAAGTGGATCCTCTCCAGCAGACTGCTGTTGTATCTGAGGTGACTGCGTTTGCTCTGTCGACTGTTGCTGTTGCAATTGTTGATTATTGGTCAAATGCTTAGTGTGAGAAGTGTTGATTCCGTGTCGACGTTTCATGTGCTTGTTGTAATTTGGCCAATTCGTGAAGTGATGCTGACACTCCAAACAACTATACGGACGCTCTCCGGTGTGTTGTCGCCTGTGCGTCTACGATTGTGAAACGATTTTATTAAATTGATCCAAAGTGCGAGTCGGATCCCGCAAATGATGACTTACAGTTAAAATCCCTTTGAAACGGAAGCACTTCCCACAGAATTCACAGGTAAACGGCATCGCACCGGTATGAATTCTGTGATGTTCTCTCAAAGTTCCCTTCTCTCTGAAAGTTCGTCCACATACAGCACATTGATGTGGCTTGGCACCAGTATGCACCGTTTCATGTTTCTTCAATTGCAGGGGCGTTTTAAACCTTTACAATTTTATTACACTTTTATTTCGGGGTGATCAGAACTAAGAAAGAAAAAGAATATATATTTTTAGTTTTTACTTACGCCTTTGTACACTGAGAACAATTATATGGCTTATCTGGTGAATGAGTTAGGAAATGAGCCTCTAAATTCCCTTTCTGTATGAAGCTCTTGCCGCACTGATCGCACGTGAAGTTTCTGACACCAGAATGAATACGTTTGTGTGTCACGAGATTCGGTTTCGTCGAAAACCTAAAAATAAAAAAAAAACATATTTTCTGATTAATACAAAAAATTTCTCTGAAATGTAATTCAAAAAAATAGTATAACATACCTTTTATCACACTGATCGCATTGAAATTTATTCTTCATCGTCTCAGGCAAATGGCATCGATTATGAATACATAAAGCACTTTGCTGTCTAAAAGCTTTACCGCAAGTTTGGCACACAAATGGCCGTTCTTCGCTGTGAATGGTCTTGTGAGAGTCCAATACTTTTTTATGTACAAATGATTTTCCACAATCTTCACAGCTGAAAGTAAATTAAATTATTAACAGATATACATCAGATATCATACACAAAGATCTCGCAATAGTAGCATAACACAGCAAATGATTTTTACCTAAACTTCGCCTTATTCTTATGCCTCTTAACATGAGTGAGGAATCCATAATACTTATCATAGACCTTACAACATTGCACACACATATACTTGGCTTGTTGATTATGCATTGTTTCATGATGCTCCTCCAATGCCTCCAGAGATGGTAATTTGTCATTGCAATCTGTGCATAACCAAGGATATCTCTCTAGACCTTCCGCCTTTTTTCTTCCATGCTTCGCTGCCTCCACCGTTCGTGTTTCTCTTATTTCTAAGTTTGATTCTGTCTCTACTTAAAAAATATATATTATATTAGATCTATGATAAACTATAGCCATTGATTACACGCATGCGTACGTAATAATAAAAATAAGAACAATATGAAAAGCAAATATTTTTTATAAATGAATCTATCTTACCTGGCATATAATTATCTACGATTTCAACGTTGTCTTCCAAAGTTGCATCAGGAACAGGATGTTCCTTGATGTCTATTTCAGAAGATATATAGAGCTCGGACTCCTCTTCTGTCTTTTGCATCTGGCCTTTTTTCTTCAACTTCTTCTTAGTTTGTTTAGGGGAGCTTTTCTTCATCTGTAACTTACACTTCTTCTGTTTTGCATTATCTTGCATTGCCTGAGTTTTGGTATTCTCGTTTTTAGCACATCCCTCGATGAAGTAAGAAGTATTTAAAATATTGACCGTCTCGTTGATGTAATTGCCAGGCAATTGGCACTGGACCATCTCCTCGTTGTTAACCTCATTCTTTGGAAACTCTATCGTCTCCTCCACATAATCTATATTCGGTTCGATCGGTTGTGGCTCGGACTTTGGATTTGTCAGCAATTGTCTTAAAGATATTTGTGCTTGATTGGTCTTCTCAAAGAACTCGCTGCACTGGTTCAATGAATCACAGCAGTCAATACAAACCGTGAGTGGCAAGCCATCTGTCATGAGAACCTACACAATCAAAACAGTCATTGCAGATAAAAGTATATCAGGAATAGATATGCAAAGTAAGATAATTAAGCCTACAAGTAAGCTACTTGTCTAACGTATGAGAAATATAATTTTATTACTCCGATAAAAATGAATTTAAAATTTACCTCTGCAAGATTTATGTTAATTTCTTAATGTAACAAGAATATTGCATAAAATTAAAGTTTATCTCTAAACTGACATATCTACCTTTTAAATTTCCAGAAGAGGCGATTTTTTTTATTAAAGCACTAAACAAATAAATGTATTTTAGAGAACCTAGATCCTTCGAATACACAAATGTAATGAAATAAAGATACACAAGTGTACATCAACCTAAATCTTTACATTGTTTCAAAGAATTTGAAACTAGATAACAGTTAGTTATTGATCACGAAGTTAATACGTAAAATATTATGTCTTTTCTGTGTGCAGTGGTTGAACGAAAGACACTTTGTTCTTCCAAAATCAGACAGACGGTTTTCACAGATTATCCGCAAGGAGTATATACCTGTATCTGCAGGCACTTGGCGATCTTTGCCTCGATCGCGAGCTTCTGGCCCTCGGGGTCGTAGATCCCGACGAGATTCTCCTTGGTCTCGGCGCACAACCGGCAGAGTTCCGGCTCCGTCATCGTCGTCGCTCGGTGAGCGAGGCGCGAGGCCGCGATCGTCGTCGTCGTCGTCGTCGTCGTCGTACGCCGTCGTCGACGTCGCCCGTGGACGCATCGCGTTCACCCCCTAAGGCCGCGTGCCTCGCGCGCGCATCATCGCGTCGCGCCGCACGCGTGCGGGACGATCCCGGGGACAACGCCGATCCGGGTCGCAGCGGACATGTTGGGCCCACGGTCGAAGGAGCCGCGCTGAGGGCGACGAGAGGAGGCGGCCGACTTGTTGCTCGCGAGACGCTCGACGCTCGCCGTTCAATCGACTCGCACGGCGACTACCTCGTCCTCGTCCCCGGGGGGCAGCGAATGAGACGCCAAGCCAAGCGCCAAGCGTGTCTGTGTACTCCCGACTCCGTGTACCCCGCAGCGGCTCCACGAAAACATGCACCACCACTCTCGTTGGAACTTGGAACACTCGGGAGCGTTTGTTTGGGGTGAAAAAAAACATCGGACTCCGGAGCGCGCACGCGCCCGTGCCGGTACTGTTGGCGCCCGCGTTTCCCGGTGGTCGGTAACGTTGGACGTGATCGTGCGAGTGCCTCGAAAAATTAAAACATGGCCGTTCGAGAAACCGGAAATAAGTTGGCGCTGGAAGTTCATATTTTTTAATAAACTATAGCTCAAACGATTGCTCCCTAATTGCTCCCTCAGAATCAACAATTGCTCCCTTTTTAAAATTATTATTTTTTAAGATATTTAAAAAAAACGTAAAATTTATAATTTTCACTCAAAAACATATTTCTATTTATTAATATTTACAAAATTTTTATTCTTAATTAACAGTCCTTACAATATATTTTATTCAGAATATGTTTCCCCTTAATGTGCTCACAAACACACATATTGTAAGTCGGATTTGTATAGATAGTCAAAAATTTAAAATTTTTATAAATAAAAATACAGAGGATTCTTTTAACTGTTCAAACGACGTCTAGACATCGTTGAGACGTCTAGACGTCGCGGGCTTGGCGTTTTATACAGATGTGGCGGTCAAGCTGTCCGCCACAAGCGCGCGTCAAGTAACACGGAGGCGCGCGGCGCGAGCGACAGCATGGGCTCGCGCGGCGAGATAGTTTGGCGCGCGCCCGCTACACGGCGCGTCGCCGGCTAATTCTCTCGTGAGGAAGATTCGACACCGATCCCTATATGAAGGGCAGCTCAGCGAGGCTTCTCCAGCTTCAAGCTCACCAGTCGAGGTGTGCTCACTTGCTCACTACCAGGCCCCTCGACATAACTCTTTTGTGATACGTTTTTCCGTAGCACTCACATTTTTCGTGGCATTTCCATTTATTATCTATGTAGGTAGTTGCATCTGTCGGTTGCCTATTTGACGCAACCGGCTGTGTCGCACCGGCAAGACAGCCATTTCTTTTCGGAGGTATTGCGACCGTGACTGCCTATCGACAACTGTCGGTTCGATTTATCTCTTTGAATGTCTTAAGGGGATACTGGAGTGACAGCCGAACTTCCTCGATGTCGGTAATGTCGAACATTTTTAGTTCCGTTCTAATTCGTTTTCTATCATTTTCTATATTACCGGCCTATATCTGCCCTTGTCTAACGAGAAGCATCTGTCCTTGTTTCGATTGCTGCGCCATCTCTCACTACACGCAATGCTACTCCGCACGCAAAAATACATATGAGATTTTCAGGCAATTTGTTCTCTTATACTAAAGCTCGCAGCTCATTTCTGCAAGCACAGGATTCTTCTTTATTGTATTTCCGAGTGTGATGTATGCTTATTTTATACGTACAAAGTCTAAATTTTTATGTGCAGCAAATGTTGTCACGTCAAACATAAAATTTTTTTATTTTTTTTCGTTTTTGATGTAAAATCAACGCTAGCGGCCTCTGTTTTCATGCGTACTTTAATTCTGTAAAAAAAAATTCAATTCCGTAAAGCCAATTCAAAGTTTAGCCCTCCCAAAAAAATGTCGGTAATTCTTGCCACTCCAGTATCCCCTTAACAAGACATACTCTCGGTTGGCTTGCCATTGCCTTCCGAGAGGAGAACGAGCGAATATAATTTTTCTAGCTCTACCGGGAATCGAACCCGGGACCTTTGGCTCAATAGACCAGTGCGCTGTCTACTAAGCCACACTCGTTCTCGTCAATGTACATACATATTGATACATATGAACGTAATTTAAAAATAATAAGTTATTATCCTGTTGACCAATTCTGTATTGGGTCCATAGCGCCGTTGGTATTGTTCATAAATTTTCAAGGTACCAGATTAACAGAAATAAATGATAGCTGCGTAAGTGCAAAGAACTCGATATATTCAAGAGTTTCTAATCTGTAATTTCCCACTGGATATTACGCGCCGCGCCGGTTATTCACAATTAGCGATTAATTATAGCGATGTATCTCGGATAACATATTCCAAATACGTTCACGTGTCTACGAAAAATTTACAAATTTACAAAAGGTTTGTCTTTTTTATTTGCCGTACATTGGACCGTATTGAAACTTTCCTTTTCGCCCTTCGCCAAATTTCAAACATACCTATTTCACTTCAAGTGCGGTGAATGTGTGTATTTCAAACAATTTGACCTAGTCAAATGCTAAACTTACACTTATGTCTGTTGAAACACGTGCCAGAGGCACTCTAATAATATTGATTGCTATCTGCTTTCAAAATTGTGTTATTGCAATGCTCTTCGGGTTGACAAGGATCCAAACTAGGCCCAAGGGCCTAAGTAACAAGATTGAAACAGTCTTCCCAAGTTGCATTGATTAGCAACGATACACTTGGCTTGTCTCGATCAATTGTCACTTTGTCAGTCTACTTTTTAATTAACAAATTCTTTCTCTCTTTCTTTCTTTCTTCCTATTTTAATTTCGTTAAGAATACACGCATGATCGCACTCCAAACATACGTTGCATATAGGTATATACAATTAATATTTTGTAAATTTCAGAATAATTATTGTTGCGACGCAATAACAGCTTTCGTTATCAGTTGAATGAACGGGACTCTAAAGGGATTTCTACGATTGTGTCCACCAGCGCGCAATTGGACAGTCCTATCGAATTACATAGGTGCTATACCATTGCACGCGATACAGAAGGTATCGCGAGTTTATAGTACCAGTTTGACAGGTAACTGAATATATCTCACACACACGTATTTTTCTGATAAAAGGTAAACGTACGTTCTAATTGAATGTATACGTTTCTTAGATCATACACAGCTAGAGGATTGTATATCACCGATAGAAAAGAACTGTGTATCCACCGATATTAAGGTTGTATGACCCGTAAGATCTCTGCCAAAAGTTTAAGAAACGTAACATAAAGCTAATTAACATATTTAAGAAGATATTCTTTACTGGAAAGTAATATTTATATTAATATTTTATTAAAATAACGGTTGCCTGTGTTTTTAAGAGCTATAGAGACATTTTTATGCATATTTTTTCGTATGTAAACTTTTACTTTCAATGGTTTTTAGAAAGACTGTACCTGACTTGCAACTGACACAAACGAAAATCTGAAAGTGTGAAAATCTTTAAAAAGTAACAAAACATAGTAATTACTGTTTAAAAATACTAATAAAATTATATTACGTTATTTATTTACGTCATTTATTAATAAATTAAATACAATAGCTCTCATAAAAAAGTATTTTGATCGCGGCAACGTAGCATTTTCTGTAAGTTGGTAGCATTGATCTCACTCGACTCGACATCAGCTGCGTGAACGCGAAGTGTGTTCCGAGCACGTGTAATATACAGACGCATCGTTTGAGGTTAGTTTTCGCTTGCGCTGTTGCTGGATCTCCGTACTTTACGAGTTCAGCGAGACCAAGCGAGACTGTTCTCTGTTTGCTTTTTATTCAATATTTCAGAAAATATCCTCGAAGTCATACTTTTTTTTGTTCTAATTTGTTTGTAAGATGTTTATTAATATTTCTGCAAAGTTTTGAAAGTATGCCATCCCTGCTTAAAAAGGCATATAGAAAACAATAAAAAAAAATTCTATTAAAACTAATCGTGTTTTTGGTCCGTGCTTTTCACAAGTGACTTAATATATTACCAATGGAAGATTAATGTAGACTTTTTGATATATTCCACATACCTTGAAAATGAAAACCATACAGCGTTTTACGAAGCAATGTGTATCGAATGTTATGAAAATGTTACGAATAAGAACATATCGTTTTCCATACAATGTTTTGGATATTATTGTTCTTTATATAAAATTTCTTTTTGTTTAAATACGGATATTCACTAAATGAACGTATATGAGCATCAATCAGATATTATCCTACGCCTATACTATCGTTTTCTATCTAGTTTTCAAAAGTAATCCTATCGTTCTCTATGTGAAATATCTTTCATTTCTATTACGGATACTAGCTGATCGAACGTGTATGCGAATCAATCAGACACTACCCTATGCCCCCACTATCGTTTTCTATCCAGTCTTCAACAAAATCCTATCGTTCTCTATGTGAAATATCTTTCATTTCCATTACAAATACTCGCTGATCGAACGTGTATGCGAATCAATCAGACACTATCCTATGCCCCCACTATCGTTTTCTATCCAGTCTTCAACAAAATCCTATCGTTCTCTATGTGAAACATCTTTCATTTCTATTACGGATACTAGCTGATCGAACGTGTATGCGAATCAATCAGACACTACCCTATGCCCCCACTATCGTTTTCTATCCAGTCTTCAACAAAATCCTATCGTTCTCTATGTGAAATATCTTTCATTTCCATTACAAATACTCGCTGATCGAACGTGTATGCGAATCAATCAGACACTATCCTATGCCCCCACTATCGTTTTCTATCCAGTCTTCAACAAAATCCTATCGTTCTCTATGTGAAATATCTTTCATTTCCATTACAAATACTCGCTGATCGAACGTGTATGCGAATTAATCGGACACTATCCTATGCCCCCACTATCGTTTTCTTTCCAGTCTTCAACAAAATCCTATCGTTCTCTATGTGAAACATCTTTCATTTTCATTACGGATACTAGCTGATCGAACGTGTATGCGAATCAATCAGACATTACCCTATGCTTATTCTATCGTTTACTATCGAGCCGTTAACATCCTATCGTTCTCTATGTGAAATATCTTTCATTTCCATTACGGATACTCGCTGATCGAACGTGTATGCGGATCAATCAGATATTACTCTATGCCCCCACTATCGTTTTCTATTCAGTCTTCAACAAAATCCTATCGTTCTCTATGTGAAACATCTTTCATTTTCATTACAGATACTCGCTGATCGAACGTATATGCGAATCAATCAGACATTACCCTATGCTTATTCTATCGTTTACTATCGAGCCGTTAACATCCTATCGTTCTCTATGTGAAATATCTTTCATTTCCATTACGGATACTCGCTGATCGAACGTGTATGAGAATCAATCAGACACTACCCTATGCCCCCACTATCGTTTTCTATCCAGTCTTCAACAAAATCCTATCGTTCTCTATGTAAAACATCTTTCATTTTTATTACGGATACTCGCTGATCGAACATGTATGCGAATCAATCAGACATTACCCTATGCTTATTCTATCGTTTACTATCGAGCCGTTAACATCCTATCGTTCTCTATGCGAAATGAGTGTTTGTTCCATTACGGTTACTCACAGCACGAATTTATATGCGAATCAGACACTACTCTATGTCCACACTATCTTTTCCTATCTAGTCTTCAAAAGTAATCCTATCGTTCTCTATGTGAAATATCTTTTCTTTCCATGATACTCGCTGCTCGAACGTGTATGCGAATCAATCAGGCACTACCTAATGCTTGTTTTACTGTTTTCTATCGAGCCGGAAACATCCTATCGTTCTCTATGTGAAATGGGTGTTTGTTCCATTACGGTTACTCACAGCACGAATTTATATGCGAATCAGACACTACTCTATGTCCACACTATCTTTTCCTATCTAGTCTTCAAAAGTAATCCTATCGTTCTCTATGTGAAATATCTTTTCTTTCCATGATACTCGCTGCTCGAACGTGTATGCGAATCAATCAGGCACTACCTAATGCTTGTTTTACTGTTTTCTATCGAGCCGGAAACATCCTATCGTTCTCTATGCGAAATGGGTGTTTGTTCCATTACGGTTACTCACAGCACGAATTTATATGCGAATCAGACACTACTCTATGTCCACACTATCTTTTTCTATCTAGTCTTCAAAAGTAATCCTATCGTTCTCTATGTAAAATATCTTTTTTTTCCATTACTGATACTCGCTGCTCGAACGTATATGCGAATCAAACATTACCTAATGCTTGTTCTATATTTTTCTATCGAACCATCAACATTATCCTATCGTGCTCTATACAAAATAGGTTTCTGTTCCATTACGGATATTCACTGATTAAATGTGTATGCGAATCAATTAGATAGTATGTTATGCTTATTCTACCGTTTTCTTAAGTCTTCAATATAATTCTATCGTTTTCTATGTGAAATATGTTACCGTTCCATTACTACCTGAACAAACGTGTGTGCGAATTAATTAAAAGTGTCTAAGAAAAAAATACTCAAGTACGATGTCTGTGTGCTTCCCAAATCACCTAAAATAAACTTCTTTCTAAAATATTTGTAAATCCTAAATTTGTAATTCTTAAAATATCTGTAAAACGGAAAAATATTTTAAAATCATTTCATAAAAAATTTTATAATTAAAAAAAAATTATGAAACGATTGTGATTACAACAGAACTATTTTAACCCTTTGTAACTCATGGTATCAAAAATAAAAAAACCATTTAACATTAAACATTAAACATTAAACATTAAATTTATGATTTAGAACTTTGATGGACACCTTGTCGGTTTGTAACAATATTGTTACACGAAGTTACAAAGGGTTAAGAAAAATTGTGAAAGAATTTTTTATACACTGCAAATATGTTGCCAGATATGTAGCACTTTAAACAATAACATTCAAAGATTACGACGTACAGACGGTATTTATTTTTAAAAAATACTTTAATGAATAAATTGGCACAAATACTACGTTCGTTACAGAAAACAAGTATGTCAGATGTACATGACAGTCTTTTGTATAAGAATATCGCACAGAATCAAGGATGTAAAGTGTTAACTTTTAACTTCAATATCTACGGTTTTCCTCTATATTTAAAAGTAGCAAAAACAACATTTGATCTTTGTCATTAATAATAAACGAGATACCATCTAAATGTTGATTCAAAACTTTAATATTAGCAGGTTGTGGGTTTCCAAATCTGAACCGCAACCAAAGTTTATGAATTTATATCTCAAGTTTTTCATTCAACAAATGGAAAAATTAATGAATGATGGTATCACCATATTAAATAGCAACAATGAAAAGATTAAATTCGTTTTACGGCCATTGAGTGCATCAGTTGATTCGGTCGCACGCCCTATAATTCAAAATCGAATTCAGTTCAATGGTTACTATGGATGTAGCTGGTGCTACGATAAAGGTGTCTACGCACATGGTTCTATGCGATATCCTTTCACAGAAAGTGAGTCATTGCGGAGCCATGAAAACTATCTCAAAGATATAAACGAAGCTAAGCGTATGCAAAGACCGATTAATGGCGTTAAAGGCGCTTCTATTTTGACAACATTTAAACATTTTGATTGCGTATGGGGATTTCCTGTAGACTACCTGCATGGCATATTAGGAGGAGTTGTTCGCCAACTGTGGACTGAGTGGAACTGTCCCAGTTCTCCGTTTTATTTGTCGCGAAAACAAAGACAAAAAATTGATCAAAGATTATTAAATATAAAGCCTCCACAAGAAATACATAGATTGCCAAGATCATTTAATGAAGGCAAATTGAAAGCAAGTGAATGGTGGTCTTGGCTTTTATTTTATAGTGTGCCATGTCTTACAGAAATCCTAAATGATAAAGCCTTAGCTTCGTTTACACGTTTAGTACGAAGTGTTTATATTCTACTTTCTCAAAATATTTCAGAGGAAAATTTCAAACAATGTGAAAATGATTTAATACAATTTGTTGGCGAAAGTGAGATCTTATATGGTAAAAGCGTTATGACTTTCAACATGCACTCTTTATTACTTATGTATTACTTATGTACTATTATTATTTATGTAGTTGACAGCGTTCGGTTGAGTGGTCCATTGTGGGCAACGTCGACATTTCCATATGAAAATGACAATTTTCATTTAAAGCAAAATGTCAGTTTGTATTACTAATTTTCGGGGGTTAAATAAGCCTTGGCAATAAATGATGCACGTGTCCGTCTTGTTTTCATTATCGCATTTTTTAATCTACTTCTTTGCAATGTTTTAGTTGCAAAGTAGATTAAAAAATGCGATAATAAATGAAAACTAGACGGACACAATGTGAAAATAATTTAATACAATTTGTTGGCGAAAGTGAGATCTTATATGGTAAAAGCGTTATGACTTTCATCATGCACTCTTTATTACATGTAGTTGACAGCGTTCGGATGAGTAGTCCATTGTGGGCAACGCCGACATTTCCATATGAAAATGACAATTTTCATTTAAAATGTCAGTTGCCCTAATGGAGTACTCCACCAAATTGCAACTAAAACATTGCAAAGAAGTAGATTAAAAAATGCGGTAATAAATAAAAACAAGACGGACACGTACATGCACCATTTATTGCCAAGGCTTATTTAACCCCCCAAAATTAGTAATGCAAAATACAATCACTATATGCGGTGCTGTTCTAATAGGAGAAATGACAGGTTTTGAAGACATTAAAAGTTTGGTGAAAGAAACACTTGGTTTCGAAAATGATCAAGATATCGTTCGAATATATAACAGATGTATATACAGAGGTACAATTTTTCACAGCACAATGAACGGCCCAAAAGAAGCAATGATACTGTCGTTCAACTTCAATCGTCTACTATAGTTGAAATATCGAATTTCATATATTTCAAAGATGAATGTTACATAACAGTCAATGAATATAGCGTACAGCCGATATTTAACTTCAATCATATTATGCGCGTGCAAAATAATAGGAATTCACAACGAAACTTAAAGGTTGTACCTCTAAACTGTATTAAATGTAAAATAGTTTACGTAGATGTCATCGATAATGTATATGTCTGTACTCTTCCGAATGCTGTCGAAATCCAATAAATAATACCATAAATTCGAGAACGCTTTTGATTTTCTCGCATCTTGTAAGAGTAAGTAAGAAGTATATCGATAAAAAAAATTGCAAGTTTCCAAATTGCATTTTAAAAAGGAAAGATGGTGTTTGAAAAATAGATTTTTAAATCTGTCTTACCTTTTTGAAATGCATTTTTGGATGTTTAACTACGATTTTTTTCACCTAGACACTACCCGAGAAAATCGCATCTTACGAAGATATAAAATGTATAAAAAAAACAATTTTCGCAGATTATAAACATAAAGACAAATTTTTTTTCGAACATTATAGCATGAACTTTTGTGTAACATAAAAATGAAAGTAAAGTTTTTGAAAAAGCATACATCTTAAAAATGGTACTTACTACTAATGCGATAAAATACATAAAATATTTTTACATCCAAGAACACTTTACGGGGTATTTGATTCTTCCAAGCTGTTTTTTGACGTATCCTCTGTTTTGTCGTCTTCTGTTTCGGAATGGATTTTCGAAGTTACGGAATTTTCGGATTTATCACCATCGAAGCTTTCTCTTTCTTCGTTTACATCCTTTCCATTTTCATGCTGGTTTTGCTCATCGTTATTATGTACGTCTTGTATTTCTTTATTCCCTTCATTAGATACTTGTTCATCTATTACCACATTACAGAAATCAGCAGCTTTACCAGCTTCAGCATGGCTATCGTTAACAATTCCTACACATATTTAAAAATTGACATAGAATATTGAAGAATTATATGTTAAATTACTGTACGCCTATTAAGCTGGTACATCCATTAAATAGCACTAAAAGAATATGCAATTATTTTATAATTTCCTGTTCTTTTTCTTTAAGGTTGTGCTAAATTTAATCTTAAGCTAGCACAGCCATTGTTACCAAATTGGCTAAAGCAAAAAATTGGAAATAAGTATTAAATAGCAAAAAGATAGCAATTAATTTTTATACAAGTCGCATTTGATTGTACTGAAATGGCTGTGCCAGCTTAATTGACGTAATTACTGTCCAAGTATTATATATATATATATATATATATATATCACCTTTAGTAACATCCTGACGTGCCTTTTTTTCTCTATTTAATTCCGAGATTTTTTGGCTAATATACGTGCCAACCTGTTGTACTTCAAAATCGATTGCTACTTCGTCATACCCACGTTCTGTAGCTAGCCAATGTCGAAAAGTATCTAAATATACAAACATTTACAAATTTACATAATAAATCATTCTGTTACACATAAAATTTTGTCCACTTCTAAATTTAATAAATAAAGAAATAAATACAAAATAGATCAAATGCACCTTTTTCTAAAAATTAAAAAAGTTATATGAATACATTAATACCTTTTATAGCCAACATTTTGGCTGGATCCAATTTCGGACGAGGTTTTTCATTTCGTTTATTTTTAGTTCTGTTCGAGATTGTTCCCGTAACGGAACTGGCCTTCAAAGTAGGGGTACCAAATACGGCTATAGCTAAATTTTTTACAAATATAGAACATGTTTTACTAATATTAATGATACTGTCGTATTGACAGTTTGTTATCCACACATCATGTCCAAGATATACCTATAAAATAAAATCAATGAAAGAATATATTAATGAATTAGCATACAAGTACCAATAGAATATCAATAAAACATATTAATATACCAAATTTTTTTCCATGCTTCTATAACCCACGGGGAGTTCACCCGGGTTCCTTTGCTCTTTTCCAGCGTTTTTCTTACAAAGGTCAATGATAATAGCTGCAATGTTTATATAAACATATGTAAAGAAAAAAGAAAATTGCAATTTTTAGAAATACCACCTACAAGTAACAGTGTAATATATAAATGTACCTTTCAGTTCCTCAAAATCGTTGATAATTTTTGTTTGTAAATTTGAATTTAATTCTCTTACCTCCTGGAGGTATTTTTCGTTTTCTTTCACGTTTTCTTTCAAGCGATTATTTTGCAGTTTTAAATCATGAATCTGTATAACAGTTGACATCAATATCGTTATACTTGTTTCACACCACTAGATTGTAAATATGTTAATATATTGAATATTTACCTGTAATTTTAAACTTTCGATCGAATTTTCGCCATTTGAACTTTTTTTTACATTGTCTTGCAAATCTCGTTTTGTGTGATCCGTAATCTTGACAGATTTGTTCTTCTGTTATTACATACAAAATATATTCACACTACAAATTAATAATACTGATGATTGACAAATGGTTAAAGTATAACACTATTAAAATGAATATACTTTTAACATGAATGTAATTTCAATTGACATTAATACAGATTTTTTATTTTTTTTTGTGCAGTAACGCTGTGAAAAAGGACCGTTTTCTATCAACTAAACACGATTATAGTATTTATTGATCAAATAGTTATTAACATTATAAGAAGGCATTTCCATATGTTGCATATCATTCTATCATCAATTACGCCAAAGAAAGTAAAATAAAAAATTAAAGAAAATAACTTACTTTTGTTTCCTGTGATGTACAGGTTTTGGATACAGCAGAAGTAATTTTCTATGAAATAAATATAAATATTTTATCAAAATATATAAGAGATCTTTTAATATTAATATACTGATAATAAAACATGAAGGTTACAGGTGCATTTTCTTAATCCTTTGAGGGGCACGTTTTCTTTAATTGATGGATTTCTTTGAAATCTTGCAGTTCTGTATTTTTGGGTCGCTGATTACAAATCTAAAGTAAGATTTAAAAAATTCAAAATGGCATATCCATAGGGATAAATTAGTGTAAGACTAAATAAATATAAACTAAATATATAATATAAAGATTTTTAAGATTGTTAATTACAAATTCTTGTCAGATGTGCAAAATTCATAACGGTGGATTAAAGAATCAAATTATTTTTCTAAATTATAATCCGCCAAATTAAATCTGCGCTTTTAAATTTTGAAATTTTGATATATTCGAATTTAGCGACCTCAAAAACTATAGGATACCCATACAAATCGTAATAGGGCAAATCGATTTCTTTTAGATGCGCGTATATGCTACATACCAGTAATTATAAAGAAATGTAGCTTGCAAAAAATTTTGAAAAAATATTTATTACAGTTTGACATATAAAGAATATTTAATAAAATTTTCAGCCTCTTGTGTCAAATACTTTCCAAAAAACATTTTTTTGTAAAAAAAAATGCTTATTTTTTCAACTTTATTTCTTTATAAATAATTAGAATTGAACAATTGAGTATAGAGTATGGAAAACATGTAAAGTAAATAATAATATGTCAGAAAAATATAAAATCATAATTGTTTTCATTAAACTGTGAGCAGTACTTCTTAAAAATAAAAAAGAAAAAAGTAGGAAGTGTGTTTTCCATTGCCCCTAAAAAGATTAAGTAGAAATAGTGAAAATTCACTGATTTTGGATAATAGTCATTGATGATCACAGTATAACCATGTCCGGGTACCCGTTCACTATTCGTATTACCTGTGTACCCGTGTAGTATTACTAGTATTGTTGTAATAATAATTTTAAGTCTGTTAATTACAATATTAAAATATTACATATTTATTCATATGAAAACAAAAGAGGTCATTAAAACATCATTGATAAAGATTGACTTTTTTGTCAACTCGTAAGAAAAATGGATAAGATTCTTCGTTAATTTTTCAATATTCTGATAACTTTATTCTGATATTGTGATAACTTTTTATATTAAATTTAGTTATAGTAAATTTATCCTTTATTTTACTTATTATGTATACTTTTTTTCATTTATGTATATCAGCGAATATCTGGTAAATGCATTATATGTTACTCCTATATTAAAGAATACATTATTTTGTTTACCTTCGAAACTGTCTCTTTTATGCTTCGTGTCGTGTCTTTTACATTTTCTTGTTTATTGCATTGGCAGGTCCTTCCAGGTGCTTCTGTGCAATATTAATTATTTGTAAATTTGTAATTATTAAATATAAATATTAAATTCAGAGTTGGATAAGTTAACATAATTTTTTTACTAAAATTAATTACTTATAAAATTAATTTAGTTACGTTAAAAGTTATAAGAACGAAAAAACTAACTAGTTAAAAGTAACGTTACGATTATACTAATTCAAGTTAAATTAAAAGTTAATTTTGACAAGCACTATTCATATTAAATTAGGTAACTTAAAGTTCAATTACTCAAAACAATTATAATATAGATCATAAAACATTAATATTTTATTTGCAAATTAAGTTTATATATAATAAAGTAACAAAGAAATATTATTTTTTATTTGGAAATGTATTTTTTCTTTTATAATTTTTTATCTGACGTAAACTTTTAATTTATGAAAAGGTTAATAAATTATAAAAGTTAATAAATTAAAATTATGTGTTTTGAAAATAACTAGTTAAAGTTAAGAATTAAATCATTCAAAATTATTAAGTTAAAGTTATTAACTTATTAACTTTATTATTTAACTTTTAACTTTTTAACTAATTACTATCCAACTCCGATTAAATTACATGATTAGTAAAACAAATTAAAGATTATTTTTCTGAAATATATTTTTTTAAATATAATCCTTCAAATTAAAATATTTTAAATTAGTATATCACTTACATCTGTGACATCTAAATTTTTTTGCTTGAGCCTTTCTTGTATTTTCTCATTAATATTTAGTTTTTCATGAATAGTATTCTAAAAAATTAAATATTCATAAATGTTCAAATATTATTCATATCTTGGAAAATAACAAAAAGGGGTTATACATTGTTTATACTGGATTCCAGCTCGCTTTCTGACGCTGACTGACATTTTTCAAAAAGTGGGATACGTGGCCTTCTATTGGCAATTCTTTCTTCAAGTGCTTTTTTGCTATCTAAAACAATGCAAATACAAAACATTTTTCAGTGATATTTGTTATAAAGTGTGTTGGTATAGCCAAAAACTTAAAATTAAAACTAAAATTATTTTTTTTAATACAATTAAGTTCAAGTAAAGCCAATATTTAGTCAAACAAGATATTTAGTGCTAATTTTACATATAATCTCTAATTCTTTTGAACTGAGAGCCGTTACTATCGGATTAGTTCTTTAGATTGAATCAAAAAGGTATAATTTAATTGATATTCAATTTAATATTACTGATGCTGACTAGCATCTCTAATATCCCCCTGCCTGAAAAATTAAAAACTTTTCGAAAAAGACTTGCAAAAAAATTATTTTTTTATATTGTATCTTACATATACTGTCCACATTATTTCAAATGCTGCACTAATACCTATATATACAAACTGTGTATTTTTACATTTGGGTATCAGGGTAGCATTTGAAGTAACACAGTATATATGTAAAATAAAATTTTAAAAATAATAAATATTTACTTTCAATAGTTTAATTGCTTGTGTGCAAGGCTGCGATGTAAACGTTTATATAATTATTCCATAAATGAATTTTTTTAGTCAATGCTTAAAGCCAAGGCAAAATCTCGAAACCGTTCTCATTTCTTGCTTAAAAGAAGGAATAGAACATGATTGAAAACTGAACACTGAATACTACGATTTTTATTAAAAAATATGACAAAACTGTACTCAGCGTATTGTTTTATATCATGTTCTATCAATTTTTCAAATTAATAAATAATTGATTTATATATTAGAAAAATATATGAAATAGATTATTAAAAATTATTTAATTAATGAAGTTGTTTCAAGAATTTATCGACAATGTAGCGCGTGAACCTCGGAACGATATAGATATTCTTGCTTCTTGATTATATGGCCTCAGGTTTTCTAACAGAGTTTCAAATTGGTCAGAACCTTCTTCGTATTATTGTTTACCTTGGGTATTTTCCGACTCACGCATGATGCGCATGATGCATCATTTATCCTTGGCTGCGTTCCGATATTCAATGTCAGTACTGAAAACCTATAGTGTACGTCACGTAAATTATAGATTTTCAGTACTTGCAGAGAATATCGGAACGCAGCCCTTGTTGTACATCGAATGTTAAACAAGGATAAATGATGTATCATGCGCATCATGCGTGAATCGGAAAATACCCCTTGTTTTTTAAGGTATACAAAAAATGTAGTGGCAATGCCCATATTCCTAGTCCCTTGAGAAATGAGAATTCCTTATATTCCTCTTTGTCTTTGTCTCGTATATGGTAAAAGTAGTACGCGACACAAGATCATTGTCTTTTAATTGTCTTACATATCTCGTTTTACCACGAGACAATGACAGACTGATCTCGAGATTTAAGAAACGACTATATGTATGAATATATATGGCCATTAATTTCTCAAGGAAAGACTATGAATACGGGAAAGAGATATTTCAGTGAGGATACATGTTGTAAAACAACAAAATTTTAAAGATGTATTTGCACACTAATTAACAATTAATATATTATCTGACAATTATATATACTTACCACCTACGTCGATGATAACCGCATCATAAAATTCATTGTCTTCTTTCCAGCGAACTTTGTACTTCTTCGTCGTTCTATTAGATGTTTCAGGGTTGAAGTTCTTTATCTCCGATGTCTTCACAATAGATTTGGCACCGTCACCAAATTTTACGTATGCAAACATGTTTGCAGCCACAGAAATTCTTCACATTTGGCCGAGCCAAAACTTTCACGAGAAATCTAGTACAGTCAATTTGGCTCACACGTCGTAACGTGTTCGCACACGGATCAAGACTCTTTCACGGGAGATGAGGAAATCACACACGCGCAACCGCCAACTACAGAACAAATGAAAAACGATGTTCGCGCACTTTCCGCGGTAAACGCACTATAGGTGCGATTGCGCGGAATAAGGGTCCGTTTATATAGACTGATATTTAACGCGTATCGCGTAACCAATTAGAGGACGCATTCCGCGTTTTCTGTTATGCGGAACCTCTCTGATTGATCCAAAGAGGAAAGTAGTAAAGAAGTGAGCATTTGGTGTTGAGTAGGCGGACGGAAGTGACTATAT
>JASTWK010001878.1:0-22911 GCA_030770225.1 Temnothorax unifasciatus | reverse complement strand
GAGTACAATGTCTCTCGCATCTTTGAGAAATTGACGTGGGTCGATGTGTTTCGAATTTATCACCACACCGGTCAGTATACGACTTTCAAAAGCCGTATCTATCTCGCGCCATCTGAGTCCTGTCTCACTCGCACTGTATCCGGCACCCACATGCACGAAACGTTGACGTACCGAGTCTTTCAGACCTTCGAGTCGTGCGATACGAGCAATCAACGATTGTTTGAAAACCGATCGATAATCGTGGCCGTTTAATTCGGCTTTGTTCTTCCAACGATTCGATAAACTCGTCGCATCGTTGCTCCCACGCGGTAAATTCTTCCCACGAATTTAAACGGGCGGATTGCTCCAACAACTCTTGCTCCATATTATTGCACGATCTTCTTTCTTACACAATTGTACTCACGACTTCCAATTCTCGACTACTGAGCGTATCCCTCCCAGATTCGTCAATTTATATTCTACTAATGATACATCGTTTGCTAGCATATTCAATTTCATCTCAGCAGCCGTACATCAGCGCTATTTGCAAAATTTGCAGTTTTGCACGTGTTCGATGAAATCATCGTAAGACACGTATGTTCTTGAAAACGATAACGTGACTTTCGGTGATTTGATCTGTATCAATGCAGCAGCCGTACATCGGCGCTATTTGCAGTTTTGCACGTGTTCGATGAAATCATGTCGCGACATGTTCTTGAAAACAATAACGGCCCATTGACTTATGCGAAATTGTAAAATTTGCAGTTTTGCACGTGTTCGATGAATTCATCGCGAGACACGTCTTGAAGAAATCATATTTGATGCTATTGCCCGATGAGGTGATCTCATCACGTTCTAGACAACGATATCACATTTATGTGGATTGTGGTGGTGGTCACCATGCAGCAGCCGTACATTGGCGCTATTTGCATGATTCACATTTTTGTGTATGTATAAATGGTCTGCGAGGATTGTAGCGCGCAGTCGAGTTACTCGCGCAGTTGAGAATTGATATATCTGTAAAAAGAGAGTATGGGAACGGACGGACGCTATTGCTCGTCGATGGTGCGTTTGCTTCATGGTAGAGAGGCCGGTTTTCGAAACGTGCTTACTGGCAATAAAACACTGTGTCCCACGCATTCTGTATGTCATTTCGCTAGAATTGAACATGATTGGGATTTTCTGGACTCATACGTTAAAACATGTTGGTGTATGATTCGTGGCAGTCTTCGTAAAGTTTATAATGAAAGATCAACACATGGGATTATCAGGAAAGATCTGCCTATTGGAAACGGCTACTGTATACAGTGTGGAGGGGGGGTGCCAAATAGAAAGAGGTCCGCCAATGTTTGTATCCCATTCGATCTGGAGTTATTACACACGCTACATGGGTTATGAACTACTACGTTCCGATTCAGAATGAAACGTGTGAGAAACAGCACAATGAGTAAGTACCGATAATTTTCGTATATACATGTAAAAAAGCTTTTATTATATATATTTGTATTTTTTCAGTTTTGATAAACCCCGCCACACGCCACGTATTTTGGGAAAGAGATTTGCCCTGACATCGGCAGCATATAAATTTTTGGATGTTGGAATCATCGCGGGACCTATGTCCTCTGTGGACATACTTTTGTTTGTGAATTATTAGTCTACGCTTTAGATACTATTATGTATAATGCGCTACATGATAAATAAATGTATGTTAAAATGCATATCACTGTATCTAAAATTATCTTTCCTTCTGTCTACCGTTCCCTTGTCCACCGTCAGCGGTTTAGAATTACATAGCTGTAACTCTAGATAAGAATGCGCGTGCCGCATTCGTCGCGCGATCATTAAACGTTTTCTCACATTTGTCTCGTATAAATTGTTAAATATTCTTCCTCTTATTTCCAATAAATAAATTACTTAAAATAATATAAAATAATCTAACTCTAATGGGTGACGGGAGCGAGAAGACGAGCGCGAACGAGAAAACGTACGCGATCGTGAGCGAGAACGCGCGAGGGAAAGAGAACGGAGGAGAGAGAGAAATAACGCGCAAACGGGAGAGCGAGAGAACGCGAACGGGGGCCAGGAGCAAGAGGGACCGCGCGCGAACGGGGGCCGGGAGCGAGGGACCGCGCGCGAACGGGGGGGCCGGGAGCGAGAGAGACCGCGCGCGAACGGGGGCCGGGAACGCGAGCGGGTGACGTCACGCGGACCGCCGCGGCCGTTGCACGCGGTCGCCCCTCACCCCGCGGCGCGGTGAAAACGCGGTCACCCCGCGGCGCGGCGAAAACGCGGCCCCCTCACCCCGCGGTGCCGGAAAACGCGGTCCCCCGCCCCCGCGACGCATGAAAACGCGTACCCGCCCCCGCGACGCACGAAAACGCGTACCCCGCCCCCGCGACGCACGAAAACGCGTATCCCGCCCCCGCGACGCATGAAAACGCATACCTCGCCCCCGCGACGCACGAAAACGCAGTACCCCCCTCCCCCTCCCCCGCAACGCATGAAAACGCGGTACCCCGCCCCCGCGACGCATGAAAACGCGTTACCCCCCCTCCCCCGCCCCCGCGACGCATGAAAACGCGTTACCCCCCTCCCCCGCCCCCGCGGTATCCTCCCTCCCCCTCCCCCGCGGTATCCCCCCTCCCCCTCCCCCGCGGTTCCCCCCCCCCGCGGTTTCCCCCCGCGGTACCCCCCGCCCCTCACCCCCCCTCGGAGCTCCCGGGGTAGAACTGTCATAGTTTACCTACTCTACGATAACTGCATAAACCTAACCTAATTTTATGTATGATTGGCGGTAACTTCGCTCGAACCGATTAATTTCACGATTTGCGATTGTCTCTCGAGAGGATCGCGAGAAGTCGACGCTGCCACCACCACCACCACCACCATTAACAGTAATCATATTTATTGTCAGACATATTCGTCGATAACGCACGTTTCGCGTTGTCTCGCGCTCGGCGTACGTAGGGGTCAATAGAGTAGCAGATAATCACGGAATACGCGCTTATCACTCGGCGTATAGAGGTCAATAGGGTAGCAGATAACCGCTCACATACTTTATAAGTACAATCGAACTTTATAATTATTACATTATTAAGAAGTACATATATATATTTATTTTATCTGATCCGTAACAAAAACGTATTCGTATTCGCGATATATTTAAACGCCGCTCCTGCCGCTTTCATGTATGACGTCCCTCGTCTCCCTCGTAACTCCGGGAATCTTCCTCAAATCGTTCGCCGCTTGATCCAGTAATTGACGCACTAACAGTCGCTTGCGATCCGTACGCGACAAAGCGGTCAAGATCTGAGACCGCAATTTCGCGTATTTCCACCAATCACGCCTCTCCTTGTTCGCGATATCCTTGATGTCGTAGACGTCCAGACGGATCAACTGTGATCCGATCTCCCCGGGCGACTTCACTGTAAGCATCCGTCGATCCTTCATCTTCGATATATACTGCGGAATACGATCGAGATCGCGACCAGACTCCGTCAGGTCGAACAAGGCGTCGAGCCCGCCGTCGCATCCTGCCTCCTCCTCCTCCTCGTCGTTCTCGTCCCGCTTCTCCACGCTGTACGAATGATCCGTCGAAATCGCGGTGAGGATGTCACCTCCCGCACCGACGGGTAAACTTTTAACGTACCTGTCGTGATAATTGGTCCATTCGTAAAAAGTATTATGCGTCATTAGATCACTCACTAATGACGAATACAGCTTCGACGGAAGTCGATCACGAATAAAATTATACATTTCATTCACGGAACAGGTAGGACTCTTAGGACCTTCCTTCAGCCACAATTTATGCAGTTCCGTTAGCACGCTCTTTATATTGCTGCCCTCGCGCATACGACGTACGTCGCAATCGCTTCGCTTCTGATTCGTAGTCGTCAGGTACTTCGAAACGCTTGCGAGCAGCAGTCTCAAATTCTGCGACGCCGAACATTCGGGATTCCAAATTTCGCGCAGCAGATCGAGCAAAGCGAAATTGACCGACTCGATATCCGTCGAGGTGCGTTCAACTTCTACGACCTGATCCTCGAACGGCTCGTCCAACAACGACATTAGAACTTCCTTATCCTTCATTTGACTCTCCATGGCACTTTTTCTCTTCATACGGATGTACCGCGCGAACCACGAGCGTCAACGTTCTCTCGCCCTTCGCAAATTTCAAACTGACGATATAATTGCGCGTGAAAATTCGCGTTGCCTCGCGCTTATCGCTCGACGTATGTAGGGGTCAATAGGGCGGCATATTTCAAATTAATCATATAATTGCGCGAGATAATTCACGTTGTCTCGCGCTTATCGCTCGGCGTATATAGGGCTCAATAGGGTGGCAAATTTCAAATTAATCATATAATTGCGCGAGGATTCGCGTGGCTCGCGCTTATCGCTCGGCGGATGTCAATAGGGCAGCAGATAACCGTGCCTTTGAGCGATCGCGAGGATTCGCGTGGCTTGCGCTTATCGCTCGGCGGATGTCAATAGGGCAGCAGATAACCGCGCCTTACGGAGAGACGATCTCCGACGACGACGATATTTGGCGGTAAATGTTAAAATATAAAACTCACGTATGCGGTTTTAAAATGACGCGCCCGCATTGTGAGTCAAAGCGCACGATCGATTGTTGTGGACCGTCGATCGATTATCGACGCATCGTCGTCGTCGTGACGGAATCCATCCTTTGAGAGGCGCCTCCGTCGCGCCCCCTCGCACCCTGCCCCCCTGAAAAGCGCGAGAGGGGAATTTCGGAGTGGCGCCCCTCGCGGCCCCCCCTATCCCTTCCCCCAAAAATATCGGTGGAGCGGCAGCAGCAGCGGAGGGGCGGCACCCGCCTGCCGTCGCCGTCCCCTCTCCCACCGCTTGCGGCGGCCCCCACGCGTTTCGCTTCCTGCCCCCGACCCGCCGCAAATCGCTCATGTGAGTGAAACCCCCTATAGTATGCCTACTGTCAATCAAATTTAAATGAATTATATATGAAATAGGAGTAGAAGAAACTAAAGAAAAGATTGTTTTTTGAGTTTTTGATGCTAATATGTTCAGAGTGTTCTAAAACGTCGAAATATTGCATTAAAAAGAAATGTCCGGAAGTATCCCACACAGAACCAAATATCCATTGGACGTCCATAATTGGTCCATAGATCCACAGAACGTCCACATCCATGATGGACGATATATGTATGTCATTTAAACGTCTCAGCAGGCTCTTAGTTGGATTTGTCTCGATGGATAAAAGCGGGACATTCATTGCACATATATGATACGTGCCGCTTTGAACGTTTATAATGGATGTAAAATGGATGTCCATAGGACATCCAGAAGAATACCTCGATTAGCTGCAACTGTAGTACTTTAACTGGACATCTAATAGACATTCTAAATCCGTCTTCAAGGAAACGTACTTTATGGACGTGAAAGGAATGTCTATTGGATGATCGATCCAGGATCCTAAATGGACGTCATGCAGGACCGTAAAGTGGCCATACACTAAACATCCAGAAGAATACCTCGATTAGCTGCAACTGTAGTACGTCAATTGAACATCCAATAGACGGTCTAAATCCGTCTTCGAGGAAACATACTTTATGGACGTGAAGGGGATGTCTATTGGATGATCAATCCAGGATCCTAAATGGATGTCATGCAGGACCGTAAAGTGGCCATATACAAAACATCCAGAAGAATACCTCGATTAGCTGCAACTGTAGTACGTCAATTGAACATCCAATAGACCGTCTAAATCCGTCTTCGAGGAAACGTACTTTATGGACGTGAAGGGAATGTCTATTGGATGATCGATAAAGGATCCTAAATAGACATCATGTAGGACCGTAAAGTGGCCATACACTAAACATCCAGAAGAATACCTCGATTAGTTGCAACTGTAGTACGTCAATTGAACATCCAATAGACGGTCTAAATCCGTCTTCGAGAAAATGTACTTTATGGACGTGAAGGAAATGTCTATTGGATGAGAGATGCAGGATTCTAAATGGACGTTATTTTCAAATTTTATAATAGTTTTCTGTTAATATTCTTTTAATGTGTAGCTTTTTTCAATTTTGGGTTAGATTTTGATAACCCTGGCGCCTTAATTTGACGATGGTTTCTGATAGTACTTTTAATGCTGAACAAAAAATTATATACGCTCTGGTTTTTGAGATATACAGTGTTAAAGTTAAAGTTAAAGGCGGTAGCCCCTCCCCCGTCTACGTACTGTTTATACACACACAATTAAAGTATTATTTAAAAATTCATATTATTTATTTTTAACTTTAACACTGTATATCTTGAAAACCAGAGCGGTTAGCTCTATAATTTTTTGTTCAGTGTTAAAAATACTACCAGAAACCATCGTCAAATTAAGGCGCCAGGGTTATCGGAATCTTGCCCTAAATGTTCCGTTAATATAAAATTATCTCTTTTTCTTAATTATTAAAAATCTTTTAGCCCTTGCGGGACCAAATTATAAATGCCAAAAACTCGAGATTGGCTTGTCTGATAGAATATAGACGTACATAACGATAGCGCTCGCGGTAAGTCTCAAAAGCGCCTGCACGTCGAGTCTCATGGTATTTTCCAATTCACGCATGATGCGCATGATGTATCATTTATCCTTGTTGTACACCGAATGTTAAACAAGGATAAATGATGCATCATGCGCATCATGCGTGAATCGGAAAGTACCCTCAATCGCCTGCACATCTGTCAGAGTTTGAGAATTATCCGCGGTCGCAAAGTGTTCAAACGAAAAATATTTTTTGGCATTTTGATGAGTTTATTTAAATAACTGGCAAATTTGATTTAATAAATCAATTAATTTAATAAGAAAAAATTAATCAAAAAATTATTAGAATAATGGAATAATAGATTCAAAAAGTAATTAGACACTCGACTAATTAGACTAACTGAATGCGACCGCGAAGCTCTGTTCTCCCTTTCGAACAAATTGACTTTTCACCACAGCCATAAAATAATAAATTGTACTTTTTAGCGACAAATAGTCAAACACGCCGAAATTGTAATTATATTTTCTGATATAACACTGTTTATGTGTTTCGTAGTTTCGTTAAACTAAATAATAATCGTATTACGTATTACCGGTGCACGCGACAACTCGCGAATTTTTGTTTATTTCTGCATATACGTACTGCTCAGTGAATATGCTTTTTCGATTATTCTTTTTTCGATTCCAAATATTTTGTGAGTATATAATCATTCTGTTTAAAAATAGATGAAGATAAAGAGGAGGAATTGTGTATTAGCTGCCACCTGTGGTGGTTGTTATGCCCGTATCACACTAGCGATTGGCGATTGCGTTTACGTTTGCGTCTACGTCTTTTGACCAATCAGAACGGAAATCGCGAATCGCAACCGCCAGTAGTTACTTTCTGATTGATCCAGAGACGTAAACGCAAACGTAGACGCAATCGCCAATCGCTAGTGTGATACGGGCATTACGCGCACGCGGCGCAGACCGGGTTGCGCATCACATCTTAATCACGTGAGCGACGCGTGGCGACGCGTGGCGACGCGTGACACGACGCGTGCGCGTGGTGTACATGTACGAGCTTGCGGTTCGTCTAGCGTTCATTCGTTTGCGAGAGTCGCCCCGCTTAACAACGTTCTCCTGCGTGAGACGTTACGATAAAATCAGCCTATCAGTGCGATACAAGTTGTGAACATTACTTTTCGTGCTTCATGTTACCACCCGAAGGAAGAGAGCCGGTACACGAGACCCTTGTGGGCTAAATCGAGAAAAATCCTTATTTCAAGGATTGATTACTTCATTCAGAGAATTCTGCTGTGCTAAGGTAAGAGCCACCGCACAAGACTCTCGTATGATCACGTAGCGTAACGTGACGTGAGTCAACGCACAAGAAACATATCGGTTAGAGCCTCCGCACAAGCTCTTGCATAGTAACGTAACGTAGATCAACGCACAAGAAACGTATAACGTCGTAACGGCCGTAATCAATACGTTTCTTGTGCGTTGGCTTACGTTATGTTACGCTACGTGACCATACGAGAGTCTTGTGCGGTGGCTCTAACTCTTGGGGTGCGTTCCACTTATCGCTCGCAACGCTCGTGTAATCATTTTATCCTTGTTGTTTGTCAAATGTTAAACAAGGACGAAATGATGCTCGCAAGCGTTGTGAGCGATAAGTGGAACGCAGCCTTGGATTTCTAGTGAATCATAGATCACCACTAAACACATTCACAAGATTTATTGCGATGTTTCGTATCGATTGTTAGCATGAATAATCTTTAAATATTTGGGTCATGTGATTCAGATCGCTGGTCGGTTATATTTCTTAAGAATAAAATAATCTTATTAATTTATTACCGAACTATTAATATTTTTTAATTGTATTATCGTATTAAATTCTTCAGCTTTTCGTATTTACTAATCATGTCTCTGTCTCCGTCGTGAATTAAGAGGCTAATGTAGTCAATTACATTTACATATGTTTTGACATATTTATTTTATTTAACCATCTTGCATATGTAATATATTATGCTCTGTATTTTAGTGATTTGGACATTGTGAGAAGTGACAAGTTTTTTTTATCTGACCTGGACTCGTATTTCAAGCATTTATAGTCAACACAAGGATACAAGGATTATCATTATTATAGCAATAGGAAATTGCGATCCCCTAAAAGGTACGATTGCGTTGCAAATCTGTGTTAAATAAATATTAGTAGTTTTTATTAAAATGTTTTATTTTTATTCATTTTTTTTGTCGTACTGACCCGTTGATCAGATTTTTATTATTATTTTTTATAACCGTGTTTACACCTAATTACGTTTCTTACTTTAGTTTCCAAATTTTTTTTATAATTGCAACTAGAAATTATTTTTGTAATAATTTAAAAAATTAAGTCTATCATTACTTCCATAAATTTTGCAATACTGTACATGGATATCAGGTTATATGACAGTGGAAGAGGCATCAGGCCAATAAGGTTTAGATTCACTAATTAGGTTTGTTCGCGTCGCATGCCCCACTATGCTCCTAATCACTCCAACGCACTCCAAAAACTCATCTCCTCCAATCACCACCTTTTATCCGTGATCCAAGTGCTCTTGGTGTTTATTGGAGCATGCGACGCGAACAAACCTATTATATTTTTTATAATAACTAAGCGAAAAGAAGTTTATTTAATCATAGCGCATCTAAGTCTATAATATTTCTTATGTAAATTAATAAATACATTTCTCAGCTCTATAAACTGCGCGCTGATTACTGTCGGGCTCAAAATACAATCCTAAATTGAAGCTGGAATAGTAATATCACCAATTAAATTAATCGTCAATTTTTAATAATAATGATGCTAATAAGCATCTTAAAACACTGCAAAGAATTTATTATTAATTGTGAAAAATGTATTTATTAATTTACATAAGAAATATCGGGCACTAAGATCCGCTATGACCGAAAAGGCCTCTTTTCGCTTAGTGGTGTTATTCACTTATTGGTCTTTTTTCACTTATTGTATATTTATATTATAATCGTAATATTTGGACGGTCTCACATTTGCACGAAAATTCATTACATAAGATACAGCAAATCTTATTTTAAACCTCACTGTACATAACTTTTACATTAAATTTTTTCTTATTATTTTTTCTGATAAAATAATTCCATAACTTTAGTGGTCGATCTTTAATTCAGAATTTCTGTATTCCAACATTTACGCAATATTTTTGCAAGTAGATTAGGGTGATTTAGCTCCATTAATTTGGTACACTGATGCATCTTGAAAACGTACGACAAAATAAGCTTATTGCTAAATGGTTATTTCGATGAACCCCACGCCTCCTGTAATAAAACTATTTTTTTATTATTTAAAATGTTTGTGTAAAAGAGAATTCGATAAATCGTCCATATAAAAAAAATGATATAAAAATTATAAGAGTGATATGATGAATTACAAAAATAATTAGCTGATCTTGCTAAAAACTACTGGAGCTGTCTTCTCGTGTAAACTATACTGGTTTTTTACACTTACTAATAACTCATTTTTTTAAATCATGTATTTGTACCGATCTGTAATTTATTGTTCGCAGCTTATTATCAGTGTTCTATGTTAAATCAAATGTGACATACATAGATATCGAATTCTTCATAATGCAATTATTGCGAACGTTTCATAAATTTATGATTTCATTGTTATTTTTGTCTACGGCACTTCCTTTTACGAGTTTACAGCTCCTTAATCTTCCTATTTCATAATAAGACCAAGGTGAAAATACAATACAAAATTATTTTTTAGAAATTGGCATTACAGTTTTAACTCAAAACAACTATGCCAAAAAGAAAAGAACTCTGCGACTTATCAGGCAAATATTTCCAAAGTATTCGTAATCGACGAAGAAAAGAATGTCCTACGTTAAATACAAATAGCGACCGATCTTCTGTTCTGACAAAACTCCCGCCTGCCTTACAATTAACATATGAAGATCCAATTGATACAAGAAATAATGAACATGAAAACATACATATGTCTGTTGACGACATCATTGCACTGCAAAATAGGGAAGTGGAGGCCACGGAACGAAATAATGCATTAACTCAAGAAGTCCCTGATGGTGCTCACACAGCAAATTTGGATCTGCCTGAGAATACATTTTCCGCAGCATCTGTAGCCGAATGGGCCATAAACAATTCTGTTCCGCATAGCAGTGTTGACAGTTAAAGCTTCTAAGGACGCATCCGTGCCATGGAGATCTACCCAAAAATGCGAAAACACTGCTATCGACACCTAGGAAGAACAGTGTGGATCAAATGGAACCTGGCACTTATTGTCACTTCGGTCTCAGACGTGGAATTGAACAGTTTTTGGATAAGCATAGCCGTATGGCAGATTCAACTATTTGGCTACAAATTGCAACAGATGGCATGCCGATCTCGCAGTCAAGTTCCGATCAAATCTGGCCCATTTTAGCGCGTGTCGTCACCACAAGGTACGTTTTCTGTATTGGTTGTTATTACGGGAAACGCAAACCAGCATCGGCCAATATATTTCTCAGACGCTTTGTGGATGAAGCTAAAGAGCTTGTGAATTCAGGAGTGATGTATCACGGCGCTCACTATACTGTTGAAATACATTCGATTGTTTGTGACGCTCCGGCGAAAGCATTTATGGGTGTTTCTACGTAAATAGCGATTTTTACTGTCCAAGCTTGTTATATGTTTATGATTGAGAGGAGGGTAAGCAATCATTGTGAAAGTTCAATACTGCCATCATATTTGAAGTATCATACAATAATCTGCTAATTGAGGAGTGGCTTATCCAATGGAAACATGCAGAAACTCCTAAAAATGTCAGTTACCTGGCCTGTCCATTGACGAAAATTCTCTATTCCAGTTACACTTACTCTCTCCAATTGCAAACTCAATTGAAAATTTCCCATGTTTATTCAATCATAATATAGAACTAAGATTTTAACATCATTATTAAACATAAATCTCCCTTTGGAACCGAAAAAACCGGCTTCAAACTTGGTCCGGACATTTGGAGTGAAATTGCACATTTTGAATTTAACCGCGGTTCCGCCGTGTTGCATCGATTCTATGGGACTCTCGTGTGAAGATTTCAAGAATTGGACATCAGGTGTGTTGTTTACATTGTTGGTGGTTGGTTGTTTTGAGCGTGATACAATCGTAATCGTGTATTTCACTTGAGAAAAGGTATGTCATAAAATTACGCGTCATTTGCCTGGCACATCTTTTTTTATTATATCGCAGTGAATTTTTCCTTCTTATAGTAAAATTCTAATGATATTCGGTAGGCTAAATTTGATTTTTAATGGAAATTGGTTTACGTCAATTCAGGAGAAAGTGAGATCAATTCAACCATGAAATGTCAGTCTACTGGCATGTCAGTTACCTGGCCATTCATGAGTTTTTACCAATAAATATTGATTCAATGTTTCAAAAATGATTTTTATATTTACAGATGGGTAAAAAGCGACTCCACGATGTGGAGCTCCACAAAATGTGTCAAAAATGAAGCCACAAATAGCAACCAAATCAGCATTTATCAAATTGAATTTTTTTGCTAATCGTGAATTTATCTCGGGAATAAGTAATTTTAGGAATGTTTTTGACATTTCCTCTCAAAATCACTCGTTGTTGAGGTAATTCAATATTATACTAGACATGCAAAGTCGACTCGTTACTACTTATTTACTAGATCACTGATGAATGAGCCATTACTTTCAGGTTTTTGATGTTGTAGTACGCTGGCTTTCAGGGTATGTTTCTGCTTCTACATTCACTCAAAAACAGGAAAAAAAAATTTTTTTAAGCATGTTTGAAATTGAGAGATTTGCAATCTGAAAAATTGCTATTTACGTAGAAACACCCATATACGAAATTTACGAAAACAAAGCTTCCTCTATGAGGAAGCAATATATAACATACAAAACGATCTATATATCTCGTTTACGATAATACTTGTCAAAATATTTTTGTTAAGCATTTCAGAATAATAAAATGTCGAATCAAAGATTTACCGTCACAAAATTCTCCGATGGTATTTAAATAAATTTAGAGCGAGAAAAATATCTTCCTCCAAAAGCGAAAAAGAGTCATGCGCAAGCGTAATTTTACCACCTGTTCCGTGTCCTCCTGTAAAACGTAAGTATACATAATTCTGTTATATTGTACATATACAAAAATATCTTACATTTTGCATTAATATTTTTTATTACATTAATATGTATTACATTAATATTTATTACATTAATATTTCTTCAATATTCTGTATTGATAGGTCAACGACAGTGCAATTCATCAATAACTTGTTCTCGGGATTTGTTTAAAAAATACAGTGAATCAGAAAGAATTCAAACTCAAACTCCCACTCATTTTTACAAGGTAAGCATATTCGTTACATCCAATTATGTAATATAATTGTACATATATGTATTAAATTTCATATCTATGCATAATAATATTATTGTAATTAACTAATTAAGGAGGGAGGGTCAAATAAATAACTTAAATCGCGCTTAAATTTTGCGATTTAAAAAAAAATAATAAATCGATTGTTTTGAAAATTAGTGCATATTTTTATTTAGTATTTAAACTACACACAGGAATTTTTTTATGTAAAAATAATGAAAATTCAATAGCTAGTTGAAGTTGCCTCCTCATGAAACGCGCCGAGAATCGCAGAAACTGCTCTAATTGAAAAAAATCTAAAATTAAAAAAATTATAACACTTTTTAATTGTCATTATTTTTTTTAATTTTAGATTTTTTTCTTAAATAGGTTCATGCTAAGCGTTTTTTCATAAATTGATGAAATTTTCCCCGAATTTTGATTTTAGATGATTAGAGCGGTCTCTGCGATCCCCGGCGCGTTTCATGAAGAGGCAACCAGCCTACTGCTCAATAAATTTTCATTATTTTTACATAAAAATATTCCTGTGTGTAGTTTATATACTAAATAAAAACATGCACTAATTTTCAAAACAATTGATTCATTATTCTCTTAAAAAAAATCGCAAAATTTAAGTCATTTACTTGACCTTTCCCCCTTAATTACCTCTTATTTTGATTATTAAATAATGTAATTATTATAGTATATATTTCAGACATAGATAAAATATATCGTCCAATAAAGATAAAGAAAAGCGTAATACTGCCAACACAAGATCGAAGAAGTGCTATAAATTATAATAATAAAATTGAAGAAGTTGGTCGATGAAGAGACACGGTAGTGTCTCGCGCCAAGTACACGCGGAGCGAGACCAACCGTGACTCTTTTACGCGACGCGACGATTTGCAAGTACTCGAGATGTTGAGATCTCGATAACGAGTGAACGGATCAAGTTCTAAATAGGCTTGATCGATAGCTTGGGGTCGATTTGGGGGGGGGGTCCGTTCTTTTCATTTTTTCGCTACGTGCCCTACGAGCGGAGATATTGCGACGCAAAGTCCAAATGTGAAAATTTATTTTTAAGATACTTCTTCTTCTACGTCGACCGCTCTCATCTATATAACCGAATATAACATACATATAACAGAGAAATGTCACTTTCACTTTTTCGACACTGGCGGCTAACGGCGTTAGTATCGCAGTGCAGTGCAGTCTGCAGTGCAGACAGCGCGGACAGTGCGGACAGCGCGCTGTCACAGTTAACCTATTATAACTTAACACGGTAGTGTCCCGCGTCAAGTACGCGCGGAGCGAGACCGACCGTGACTCTTTACACGCGACGCGACAATTAATATTTTTTCTGATTCAAGGTGATTGTTTTATATTTACATGTAATTATCCTATTGTTATACGACGCGAAGCAAGACCGCATCGTGACTCTTTTACGCGATTAAGTGCATGTGACAGGAATTATAATAGTTGACGTTTATTACGTGAATATTACTTCTGTAGTAACTTATACGAACGATATCATCGTACTATAAATCTCCTGTTTATGCGGAGGAATTATCGTATTGTTCGTAAGTTACTACAGAATTAAGTAACGCTTGCGTATACGTAGTATAGGTTAGATTACAAATAGGATTCTTACAAATTTTACATAAAACGCGAGATTCACTTATGGGAGCTTTCCAGCAAGCGACACAAGTCGACACAGGTATCGTTTTATCTTTGTTACTCATTGTCAAAAAAGAAAGATAGAACGAACGTTTGTGTCGACTTGTGTCACTTGCTGGAAAGTTCCCTATGTATGCAAGTTTAATGCGAAATAATTTTCCTAATGTTAAAAATAACACGATGTTATATATGCGGTTTGACGTAAATATATATATATATATATAATTTCTGCCCAGTGCTCTGAATGTTATGTGATTTAAGACGAAGATGAAGCTGAGATGTCTTCTGACGAAGACAATGCCGAAAAATCCCCGCAATCAGAAAATGTGCAATCTGATGGCCCCGCGATTAAGAAGATTAAGAAAAATCCAGATGTAGATACAAGTTTCTTGCCGGATAAGGAAAGGGAGGAGGACGAAAATAAACTTAGGGAAGAATTGAGGCAAGAATAGGGTAAAAAGCAGAACACGTTGAAGGAAGAAGAAATTGAAGTCACATTCAGTTATTGGGATGGATCTGGCCATCGTCGGAGTGTTACAATGAAGAAAGGTGAATGTCTCAGTGATTTAGAGATACTCCAGTGTCAATTTTGGAGTAACATTGGTGTGATATATAATGTTCTGCAGCATAAATTAAATTTTCAGATACAGGTAATTCTATCTATCAGCTTCTTCAGAGATGTTTAGAAGTTCTGAGGCGTGAATTCAGCGAGCTTAAAACAGTAATGGCAGATCAGTTAATATATGTTGAGGAGGTTCTTATATTACCGCACCATTATACGTTTTACAATTTTATTGTAACTAAGGTAAAGATACTAAATGATAAAACTTATGAAGCAATATCACAATGTTGGCATGTTATTTTAACGTATGTAAAATTGCAATTAGGCACGAGGAAAGAGCGAGCCCCTGTTCACATTGACGTTCACGATGATATTCGTGTTATGCACGATGCTTCTTTCGAAACCGAAAAATCACATGCCGGAAAAGTTTTACTTAGGTATTTATCATTAAAAGAATACTTTGTATAATTCTCTTTTATGTTATTTCTCATTAGATCATGGTATGAAAGAAACAAACACATTTTTCCAGCAAGTAGATGAGAATTTGTTGATCCAATGAAAGGTAACGACAAGTATACAGTGTCGGATAAAAATAGGAAGACAGATAAAATCTGATAAACTTAGATTCAACGAATTGTCCAATTACGTTTAAAGTATTCAGATTCAAAGGACTGTAATTTAGTAGAGCTACATAATCGAGTAAATGAATTAAATATTATCACATAACTAAATGAATTAAAATTACAGTCCTTAAAAATACAATGTAGCTACAATATATATATGTATATGTGTATATATATATGGGGCATTCCACGCCAAATCGGACACCATTCAGCTTTTGCATCTCCGATTTTTTTGCAAATTTTTTATGTTTTAGTATTGGTTGAAAAAAACCTTCATGAATTTTTTCAAATTTTTTTGTCAAACCGTTTTCAAAATATCGATTTTTGAAAAATTACTTTTTGAAGATTTACTTTTTTTTTAAACGCCCATAACTTTACGAAAAATGGGCCAAATGGGTCGTTTTTTTTTTGAAAATTTGTCTTTTTAAACACACTTTTGATAAAAAATATCAAAAAAAAATTTCAAACTGTATTTCTATAAGATTTTCAAATTTTTAACACAAATTGTTGATTTACAAAAAACACGTACTGATCGATTTTCTCCAAAATTTTTTGTAAAAAACTATCATCGATTCACAAATTTTAAGCCTAAATTTATAATGGGATAATGACGGGATCTTTTTTTTTCGATTTTTTAATTTTCATCTTTTATTTATCTGTGCTGAAAAATATCTGAAAAGAAAAAATAATTTACACAGGAACTACTATTAATAATTATCTGCGACATAGTGATTACTAAATAATTTACAAATTGATTTCAGGAAAAAATACAGTTGAATTAAAGCGTTTATTATGCTTGATAAATTTTTTTTTATTAAGTAGCGTTTATTCAATCATTTGTTTATTAAATGTTAAAGATATATGTTTTTTTTAATAAATAACAATGACTGTTGCCGATAAGCCTGAAAAAAAGATTTATATATATTTTTCAGCACGGATCTATTTTTTTTCGATTTTTTAATTTCCATCTTTTATTTATCCGTGCTGAAAAATATATATAAATCTTTTTTTCAGGCTTATCGACAACAGTCATTGTTATTTATTTAAAAAAAAACATATCTTTATCATTTAATAAACAAATGATCGAATAAACGCTCCTTAATAAAAAAAAATTTATCAAGCATAATAAACGCTTTAATTCAACTGTATTTTTTCCTGAAATCAATTTGTAAACTATTTAGTAATCACTATGTCGCAGATAATTATTAATAGTAGTTCCTGTGTAAATTATTTTTTCTTTTCAGATATTTTTCAGCACGGATAAATAAAAGATGAAAATTAAAAAATCGAAAAAAAAAAGATCCCGTCATTATCCCATTATAAATTTAGGCTTAAAATTTGTGGAATCGATGATAGTTTTTTACAAAAAATTTTGGAGAAAATCGATCAGTACGTGTTTTTTGTAAATCAACAATTTGTGTTAAAAATTTGAAAATCTTATAGAAATACAGTTTCAAATTTTTTTTTGATATTTTTTATCAAAAGTGTGTTTAAAAAGACAAATTTTCAAAAAAAAACGTCCCATTTGGTCCATTTTTCGTAAAGTTATGGGCGTTTAAAAAAAAAGTAAATCTTCAAAAAGTAATTTTTCAAAAATCGATATTTTGAAAACGGTTTGACAAAAAAATTTGAAAAAAATCATGAAGGCCTCTTTCAACCAATACTAAAACATAAAAATTTGCAAAAAACTCGGAGATGCAAAAGCCGAATGGTGTCCGATTTGGCGTGGGAATGCCCCATTATATATATATAAATTATATATATATATATATATATATATATATATATATTATATATATATATATATATATATATATATATATATATATATATATATATAATAGATATATATATATATATATATATATATATATATATAGTATATATATATATATATATCTATATTATATATATATTATGTATGTATACACATTACAATCTGTTGTATAATGAATCAATTGTACGATGAAACAAAGTTATTTATCTGGTTATAATATTTACAGTCCTTTGAATCTGAATCCTTTAAAAGAAATTGTTCATTGAATCTAAGTTTATCAAATTTTATCTTTCTTCCTATTTTTATCCGACACTGTATACTTGTCGTAACTTTTCGTTGGATCAAAAGGTTCCCATCTACTCGCTGGAAAAATGTGTTTGTTCATCTTGTATTATGATCTAATGAGAAAAAATTAAAAAATAACATAAAAGAGAATTATACAAAGTATTCTTTTAATGATAAATACCTAAGTAAAACTTTTCCGGCATGTGGTTCCTCGATTTCGACAGAAGCATCGTGCATAACACGAATATCATCATCGTGAACGTTAAATGTGAACAGAGGCCCGCTCTTTCCTCGTGCCTATAAACTTAACTGTATGTTGTAGGTAAATAAATATAGAGAAATATTTTCCGTGCAGGTGTATTATATCGTGCCATATACGCAAGTCTTTGCGACAGATAGCATCGTCTTGGCAAGATGCATTGTGGACATATGTGAAGAGCCTTCTAGATATCGAATCAGCACTGAGGTTAAATGTGAAATGTGATGGTGAAAATATATACAATTATGCCGGAGGAATATTGGAAAAATAAAATCTCGTTGGAAGACGTGTTCAAATAATTGCATGTGTCGAAAAATTCAGTAATATGTGCCCAATCTAACAAACCCGATCATTTAATTCAAAAATATATATATTAGATCAAATACCAAAGTTGATGGAAGAAATTTAAAGTATGATTGATATCGGCGTCTGCGACTCGCAGTTCCTCAGATTCCTGTATAGATATACATCGCGCCAATTTGTTTAAGACTGCTTCATCATTGTATAATTTGCTCTTTGATAATGTTATCCGATACACAGGATACAACTTTTAAATAGTTATATAGTGAACAAAATAGCGGTAATATTAATGAATAATGCTAAGTGACTTCCTACTATGAAACTGCAGAGATGCGATAGAATTAAAATGTTGGTATAGAAACGTTGATTATATGGATGTTGTAATATTTCTGAAGGACGCAATGTCTATTGATCAATTTACGATTGTACAAGTAAACTTTGCAATTTAGTTATTAGGTTAAATTTTTATTTAACGTTGATATTGCGCAGTGTTATAGGTGTGATATTATATTAAAATAAATCAGATTAATCAATATTTTAGTTATATATTTACAATCTAATTGGACAGTAATATACAATGATTGATTTAATCAATAACATAGCAGGCAGTTGTAAAAGTTTTCATATTCTCATCTCTTGTTCTTTAAACAGATATTCAGATACAAAAATAAACTTACGCAAAATAGTAAAGATAATTATATTAAAAAAATTATGATGGATAATTACGGATAATACATCATAAAATCTTGATTTAAGCATATTCTTGTGCAATATAGGTCATAAAGAAATATCAAAGAAAAGAGGTAACATGAATCTGTCATACTTTTTATAAAAATCTTGTTTTCCATAAGTACTGTGTCTTTCCCTATTTAACTGCTCAAGGATGATTGTAAAATATTAAGGAATTATCTATGTGTTTACATATGTGACTTCATCAACGTTTCATAAGATTGAACAGTATAAGAAGAGATAGCACAGAATCTTTGCGCATTACGCACGTCGCACGCTTTCCTTTGTTAACATCAAACCTGTAAATACGGCATTTCTTCATGAAACTAATTCGTTCCGCTAATATTTACAATAACGTATTCAAAGATACATTAACAATGGTAATCGTAATTCAGATCTATTACATGTAATATACATTAAATTTATGACACTTAAATCATCATGACACGTAAAAGTGGTGCTGATGTTTGAAGGAAAATAAGAAGATTCACCACAGAGAGAACAGTAGTAAAACATATGACCGAAATCACGTTCTTTTATATGCTCTACGAGTGAGAGATTTGATAAATAGATCGCATAACTATATCGGAAGTACGCGATTTAGTCAATTTATTTTCACACTATGCTGACTTTTTATCTTTGATAGTGTTAGGTAAGTATCTCTAATCTCTAAGTTTAGGAAACATTATTAATTGATGTTTAATCATTGTTAACGCTTCCGTTATCGTGATTCACTTATCGATTTATGTTGAAAATTTTTTTACAATAAATTTGTCATAATTTATTTCTATTATCTTAAGTTAATGTATACATTTATATATGTACCTGTGTGCCACTAGACATCGTCGCTGCTCGAGACTAACTGTCATTGATTCGCGCATCATTCGTATTTATATTTTATTTCCACTTGCGAAATTTTTTCATCATTTTATTTCAGTGTAGAAATGGTAGGTACTTCGATATCCTGGAAAATATCCAAGAAACTGTCTATTCAATTAAATTCCGCGCGCGAGATAGATTTGGAAGGATAATGGCGAATTCTTTTGCAGAGAGAACACGTCTTATCTATAGCATTAACATTCAATATTTCGTACGGCCAAATATATTATTACATTACTTTGTATAAGTTGATATCTGGCAATAAAACGGACTTTATAGTGGTAATAATTAAAGTCACGGCGTAACAAGAGGCGCATTCTCCTAAGTATTGTTAGAGAAACACCTATTGTTTCGTAAGGCGCAATAATTTAAGTTCAAGCGAGAGAGATGTGTAACTACGATCGGAGATGTAACTACTAGATAATCACAGAAGAAAAAGTGTATGTAAAAAAAATAAACTGTGTATTAGATTGTATACTCGCATTGGCATTTTTCTTATATAGCGATCTTGTATATGTACGTTGTTTATTACGATGCAAAATATAAATCGAATATGTATGATCAACAGATGGAATGATTTCTTTCCTCCGTATTATATTATTTTTAGAAAAGTTTGTAAGAAATAATTTTTACAAGCAACATAATATAGATGCATATTTTATACAAAGCAATGTCCGGCAATGTATATATTATTAATAACTTCAAATTAATTATTACAAATTTCAGATTAAGATGCGTAACACTATAAAAAGGGCGTGATATCTGTACAAAATTACCTTTTTAAAAAAACTTGCACATTGCTTCCTCATAGTTTTTAAGTGTGCAAGTAGAAACCTTCGATGACAAAGCTTCCTTTATGAGGAAGCTTTTATTTTATTCGATGCATAATTATTAGTATTTATTTATTTGTTTTGGCTTCCTCATAAGCTTTTATTTTATTCGATGCATAATTATTAGTATTTATTTATTTGTTTTGGCTTCCTCATAAAGGAAGCTTTGTCATCGAAGGTTTCTACTTGCACAAAAAACTATGAGGAAGCAATGTGCAAGTTTCTACTTGCACCATTTTTTATTGTAATAAGTTTTATTGTGACTAATATCTGTTATACTAATTTATGATATACTATTACAAAAATCAATTAAATAATTTATGTTTTTAGTAAAATTAATCTCTACTAATTGTAGATATTTTTTATTTCTATTTGGTTCAATCGATTAGTTAATTCTTTTACGGAAGTAATGTACAACTTTCTAATTTACACATTTTAAAATTATTTTTAATATCGCGTTGTATTTTTCACTCAAGTAAGTTGATTCGACCCAACTTTATATACGATTAAAGGTCCATTTGCGAAGTCTATATATGGATCATGTAGCCTAAACTCTCAAAGTCATCATCGATTTTTTTTTTTGTTATAAGAAGACTTTTTTAAATATGTAAATCTTTATATCTACATATATAAAATAGAATGTATGTATGTATGTATGTATGTATGTATGTTTGTTCTTTATACACTCTTAAACTATTCGATCAAATTTTTATCAAAAGTATATAAAAAATCACGACAATAGATTTCCTCGTTACCCATGAGGTACTATTGTTAACGCGTTTTTTTTTAAGTGGTTTCCCCTGTAGGCCTAGTCCACTAAAAAATATAATAATCGAATTTGGTTTTTTATGATTATAATTATAACAGAGAAGAAAATAAAACTATATATATTATTATACATATACTCTTAGAGATAAAGTAAAAATTTAGAATATTTTTTCTATTCTTTCATTATATTTTTTACTGTATATGTGTATACATATAAAAACTCGAGTATTTTCTAATATTATTTTTTACACATTCGTCTTTACGACAAATATGATATCTTGTTCAGACACGATGCCTTGTTCAGATACGATGTCTTGTTCAAACACGATGTTTTGTGCAGACATTATATTATTTACACACTCGTTTTTATGACAAATATGTATTTAAAGTTTTTTTCTTGTAAATGTTTTTCCAAAAATCCACCTTCAATATATGTGTCATAATTAAAGTCACCTAATATTATCCTTTCCTTACTTTTTGTCTTGCTTAAAATATTATTTAGTTCTTGCTTAAACATACTTTTATTAACTCCAGGTGATTTGTAACCGGTAATGATCTCTACTTCATTTATTTTTATGAGAATCAAGTCAATATGACATTGTTGTCCATTATAATTTCATCTTTTTGTATATGTTCTATAATTAATCCTTTAAATTCTTTCCTAATGTAGCATATTATCCCTCTCGCTAAACGTTTTTCATAATTATCACTTCGGAAAATAATATTAAATCCTTCAATCAACACATTATCTGTTGATATTGTTTGAGATTTTGCTAAAATTAATAAATCTGCTTGTTTGTACCATTTATCACTTGAAATATTCATTAAATTTTTATTAAGAGATCTTACATTCTGGTATATTATTTTCAATCGATTTCCTATTATTTCTTTTGAATACGAGAAATTGACATACTTTTCTTCTTTTAGGCGTTTTATTTCTATCTCCAATGGATTATTAGACGCTGGTTTTTTAGGAGGTATGAAACTACCCAGTATCGTTAACCCATATAGGATTTTATGACCGGCCCAGTACTAAGCCAGTACTGTTTCCCACAGTTAGTATACTGGCACAGTACTGGTAACCCTACCGAACCAATACTGGTGCAACCATGGATGATAACTCCGGTCCAATACTGGCAGACAGTACTGGCCCAGCCGTTGTCTACTTGTACTGCCCCAGTATAGGATTTACTATCGGCTCAGTACTGCGCCAGTACTGGTTGCCAGATTTCAGACTGGTTGATAATTAATTAAGAAACGAGTTTTGTTATAAAATACATACGTTATATATATATATATATATATATATATTGTTTATTTAATTATTATTAGTCTTCAAAAA
>JASTWK010001877.1:0-22930 GCA_030770225.1 Temnothorax unifasciatus | reverse complement strand
TCGAAACTCCGCGTAGGGCAGTGGCTGACACATCGCCCAGCCATACAAATTGTTGACATCGAAGTACATCAAATACGAAGACGGTTTCGATGAATCGTACGACTTCATGTACTTGTTGTTGGCCTGCGCGTATCTATTTGAACATTGACTCAGACCACCGCGAATACCACGTTCGATGAACATGACCATGTCAATGTCGGTCAGCAGTTCAAAATTGATACACGTATGTTTCAACATGGCGTCCCACGTAAAGCCTGGTAAAGTGTAGTAGTACGCGGGATCGAGTCCGTAACTCGCGATACAGCTGTCGCGGAAATTCTCAAACACGTCGGCCAACAGCAAGACATCGGTTTTCAGGTATAGATCGCTGTATTCGCCCAGGGTTCGAACGGAGAATCGCTGCCATACGTTCGCAGCGTGCGCGTAATCGCTCTCGGATACTGTGTCACCGGTCAGAGAACTGTAAAATGAGTCGCGCGGCGGTAAACACGTATCCTCCAGCTTGTCGACGCTGTCCACGTATTCGTATGGAAAGACACCTTTTCGCGTCAATAATTCGAAATCGTCGTCGGATAAAGTGGAAAATTTGGAACGTATAATTTTCAATTTATCCTTATCGAGGAAGGATGCTAATTTTGCGAGACTCGCGCTCAGAAATTTGTACGAGTCGATAAACCGTAATTTTATATCGCTTCGCGAATCTGTTCTTTCGGCGGTGTCTTTCACATGCTTCGTGAACGAGATGTACTTTTCCTTTGTTATAGGTAGTACATCGATCTTGCCATCGAACGCGGCAGCTATCTCCTTGATAATAAAATGCGCGTCATAGCCCGATAGATTGTGAAAAATGACTGGAATAAAGTGAGAATCCTTATAATTCAGATTGCACGTCGAATGTGCTGGACCTCTATAACGCCCGGTCAGGTGGCAATGATCGCGTACACGATTTTCATCCGGCGCGAACGGTTTTTTCGCAAATGTGACACAGCGTCGCGCTGTGAAATGTCTCCCACTCGTCTCGCGTTAGGTCTATCATGCATACAATGTCGGACAAGATGTTCTTTACGCGATGCGCCAATCCGTTGAGTTCCTCGACGAACCACGCGACGCAGTCATTATCGCGACGAAATCGATACGCCGATAACGTTTCGTCGTACGAGCACTGTACGTAGTATCCTATACTACAGACCCGATGATGTTGATATGCGTATGACGCGTGTTCCGTGTCCGGTTGTGTCTTCTTCAGCACGCACTCCAGATCGGCATACACCACGAAGGGAAATCGCTCTTTCCTGCTTGAAGTTCAGCCACTTGTTGTCCTCGCTCGGCAGTCTGATAGCGCAGTCGTTTACCTCACGGCAGTCTGCCGTGTGAGACTGCAACTTGTCGCTTGAATTAAAGTAGTGGAGACATCTGCAAAAAAAACATACAATTATTGTAATTTTTTTTTTAATACACTAAATATAATATATTCTATATATTATTAAAAGAAGTATAGACACTTACCGATCACAAATGTACTTTGTGTGTCCATGCTTATTAATTTGCAAGCTCACGAGGCGCGATAGATTTTTTATGCACGCGAAATGTCCCACGTTGTCGTCTCGCGGGTCCTGCACATACAATAGATTTATGTGTTTGTCACTCGTTCGGTCGGTGAGTCGTATCGGGAGAACGTTCGGCGTCTTCTCTCCCTCGATGGCGTACACGTTGATCGACACGTCGTTGAGTCGTTCGAACTTTTTAATCTGTTTCAAAGTCATTGGAAACTCAATGCCACAAAAATTCAGTATCGTTGAATAATGCGGGTATGATGATTCCCGTTCTGAATGTCTTTCGACTGGATGCAAGGCGGCAACCACTGACCACGCAAAGCACGCATTGTCCATTGATCGCACATTGATCACCGCATTCTTCGATTTAATTTTTTGCGGTAAATTGACGTGACATCCCGCGCGCATAGGATTGTATCTGTTGACGTTCACCGTCAAATTGAGGATTCGCGTCAACGCCCACCCACTGTCGCGTTCCTGGAACTCCCCGAGGGACGCTAATGTGGGCTCGATAACGTACCGCTCGTACCACTCGCGCAAGTGCGATGTACGACAGAGTTCTTTGTTATTTGTACACAGACTCTTATTGGCACGTTTATCACCCGTCACAAACTCTCCGTTGAACGCGGTGTTCACTTTAACACAATTATGTGTTTTTAAAATGTCTCGCACTCGTCTGCACACTACGCTGCAGGCGTCTTCCAGAAACTGTCGCGGTTCTATATGGTCCGTATTAATTACCGCGCCGGTCATTATCCGCGTTTCGAACGCGACATCGATTTCTCGCCATACGAGTTCTGTCGCGCGCGTGTCGGCACTGTTACCGGCGTTTCGCATAATCACCACCGCTACGGATAAATTGTCTTTCCAGTCGCGTCTTCGCACCCTCGAGTCGTGCGATTCTGGCAACCAACGATTGCCTCTTCCCAATCGTGAGCCGCGAACGTTTGGCACTACAGCGTGTTTCGAGCTGCTCGACGAATTCCGCGCATTGCAGCGCCCATGTGAAAAATTCACCCACGGTAGCTACTTGGTCGGACAGTTCCAATAGATCGCGTTCAGTTTGCTCGAACTGATCCATGTTTGATCACTTTCGCACTATTGAAGAGCGGTAGATCACGCCACAATCTTCGAAGGAGCACTTGCACACGCGTCGATGATACGCTGGACAATGTCGATAGGAATATTGAATGCGATAGTGTTCCAACATAAGTTCATATAAACTGAAGAAAGGGATATCAAAGTATCAATTTTCACAAAAATGTTCACGTCGCGAAAGCTAATGGTGTTTTCGTTGACACTCGCCGCAATCCTTGATCATCGGAGCGGGACCGTCGATGTGCGTTTCCTGCCACGGTTGATTCCAATGTTCGTCACAGCGACGATAGGTCTGAACCTCCAGATCTGCCTTTATATGCTCCGGAAGCTTGTCCCACACGTAGTAGACGTGATCGCCGCACATTTGCAACAAAACGGTCTTCGGCACAAATTGCAGCTGTTCGGCGCTAAAATCGCGAATGTCCGAAGGTCTCGACAGCAGGACGAACATCTTTGCGACTGAGCGATAAAAGATTCTCTTTTACAGAGCACTTGCACACGATAACGTGTTTAACCATAAAATAAATCGTGATCGACGTATAGCTCTCAAATCTTACTACTGCAGCTCGATGCGCTTCATCTCTCGTTATATACCCTTTGCTCTCTCTCTCACTCCAACTGATTTTTAAAAAATCTTTTCCTTTGTTCCGCGTACTGCGTAGATAGATTGTTTAGTCTACGCGATAACACCCCCTTTTCCCAGAAAAAATTTGTTTACAGCGAACATGTTCCCACAGGTTCGACGCGTTATCGAGTCGATCATCATCCCCGATGATGTCATTTCTTCATTTGTTTCACGCACTACGTTGCAAAAAAATAGTGTGAAATAGATACGTCTGCGCAATAACAGCCCTCTTCTCAAAGAAAAAAATTTGTTTACGACGAACATGTTCCCACAGGTTCGATGCGTTATCGGGTCGATCATTGTCCCGGTGACGTTATTTCTTCCTTTTACGTACTGCGTAGATAGATTGTTTTTTTTTTTAATTATAATTCATACTATATTTTCTTCGCACGCATTTCTATTCGAGCCGTACATATGCAACGTTTACCGGAGCATCGGCGCCTCGCCTCCATGTTACGGTACGCGATATTTGTTTTGTAAATTCAAGCAGCCGGACTTCTAGCGGATGTCGGCGCTCGCCTTTGTAGCGCGAGACGTATATTATCTTACTTTTCGCTGGAAGCGACTATCAGTTTTATACACCGCCATTATATTTTTCTCTGGTGACTTCTCCGTTCTGCATTGAATTCAGTCTCGCCGAGGCCGTGAGCGTGCTTAAACGCGTCCGGATATATTTTCGTTTTTTTGATGGATTAGTGACGCAATTAGTCGCCTTTGTGATTGTTTTGTTCCTTCTGTCGAGGAAGTCTCGTAGTATATTGTAATGTGATCTAACTGCTGCTGCAAGAGAATTTTTACGATTGTGACAAAACTATATACGTAAAACTTTTGATTTTTTTCACTTTTACACTGTCAACGGAGACAATAATGGAACGAAAATCGATAATGTATGCGTCCGATTCCGATTCCGATGACTCGCTGCAAAACAGAGCGACTCCATCGCCGATCTTGTGGAATGAGAATCGCTTTAATCAGGAGGTGAAGGAGGACGCTCGCTGGAATCTGACGACGTACCCTCTGCGAAGGGCGATCGGAAATCCATGTGTGCGGGAAGAACTGTGGATACGAACAATAGCAGCTTTCGGTAGTATGGCGAAACGATATATGAGTGGAGTTTCGATGAAAATTCCAACGAGATTTCGTTACATGAGCGCTGAAGACGAAGACGCGTTTTGCGATAAACTCTGAAATCGGTGGATTAGAGTTGACTTCGAAGTACCTAGGAACAGTGAAGGTGATTACGCCATATGGCCGGAAAACGATCGCTTGAGTGTTACACGAGCACGAGCTGCATTGCGCGAAATGAATGAAGATTCGAGCGAACAGCTCGAAGAGAAAGAACAATGATAATGATGAGCGAGTTTGAACTGAGTGATAAGGAACGCGGACCGCGGCGCGAACGCGGACCCCCCGCGCGGACTCGCGGACCCGCGGACCCGCGACCGCGAACGTGACCGCGAACGCGGGTGAGTCATCCCGGTGAGTCATCCCGGTGAGTCATCCCCCCGGTGAGTCATACACTTGGTATGCCAAGGTCACCCCTCCCCCTCCCCCCTTCCCCGCGTAATCCAATACCCGTTTAACCCGATACCCCTGTGTAACCCGATACCCCGCCCCCTTCCCCTCCCCCTCACCCCCCCCCCGCGAAATCCGATACCCCTGTGTAACCCGATACCCCGCCCCCTTCCCCTCCCCCCTCACCCCCCCCGCGAAATCCGATACCCCTGTGTAACCCGATACCCCGCCCCTCCCCCCTCCCCCTCACCCCCCGCGTAATCCGATACCCCTCCCCCTCCCTCACCCCCCCTCAGAGCTCCCGGGGAGGAATCAGCCTATACTAACTACTGCCGGCCGTCGGATGACGACGCGCGGAAGAGATTTTGCAGTGCGCGGTCAGCCCCGATGAAGTTGGTGCCGCAGTCGGAGTAGATGTCCGCGCAGAGTCCTCGGCGGGCCGTGAAACGACGGAGGGCGGCCAGGAATGCCTCCGTCGTGTAGTCGGAGACTACTTCGAGGTGCACGGCTTTGGAGACGAGGCACACGAAGACGGCGATGAATGCTTTGTGCGCTCGGGGTCCTCGCCCCTTGGTCGTGCGGATGTGGATTGGGCCGGCATAATCCACGCCGGTCCGCTGGAATGGGCGCGTCGGAGTGACCCGCGCCCGGGGAAGACTGCCCATCGGTGGCTGCGGAGTAGCGGCTCGCCATCGTGTGCACGTGACGCACCGATGCAATAGCCGTTTTACGACAGCTCTGCCTCGCGGAATCCAATGGCGGAAACGGAGTGTTCCGAGCGTTAACTGCACTCCACCGTGGAGTGTGCGTCGGTGGCAGGACTCCACGAGCAGTCGAGTGAGCCAGGAGTCCGTGGGAGCGATCAGTGGATGTCGTCCGGAATCAGAGCGTGTTTAAGTCGCCCTCCGACTCTGAGCACGCCGTTGTCGTCGAGGTAGGGACTCAGCCTCGCCAGTTGGCTGCGGTGCGGCACAGTGCGGCCGGCCATGACGGCCTTAATTTCCTCCGGATAGTGCAGTGCTTGCACCACTCGAAGCCAAAGAAAGAGCGCCGCGTCAAGTTCGTCCGGAGTGAGTGTCCGTGCCCGATCGTTGGTGCGGGGGGTTGTGAGGCGCCATCGTCGGCACCACGCCGTGACGCGTAGCAGACGGTGCAGCGAAGAAAATCGAAGGAGCGTGTCGGGCTCCGTTTCGATCCTCCCGACGGCGAGTTGCACGATGGCTTTCCGTTCAGGCATCTTGGCGTCGGACATCGCGTCGCTCTCGGCTGGCCACTGAGTTCGGTCCTCCCGCAGCCACGGTGGGCCCGTCCACCACAACGGATGGCCGATCAGCTCGCTGGGCGCAATTCCCCGGGACGCGCAATCGGCAGGGTCGTCTCGTCCGAGAATGTGCCGCCACTGAGCCTCAGGAAAAGTCCGCTGGATGAGTGATACCCGGTTGGCCACGAACTTCTTCCATCGGGATGCGTGGCCCTTGATCCAGTGGAGGGTCACTTGGGCGTCGGACCAGAGGATGATCGGTGCTGCGGGCAAACGTAAAGTGTCGCGAGCGTGTCGCGTTAATTTTGTGAGCATTGCGGCTGCGGACAGTTCGAGTCGAGCGAGGGCCACCTGCTGGATCGGAGCTACCTTGCTCTTGGCCATGAGCAAGTGCAGTGTTGTGGAGCCGTTTCGCGTGACGCGGAGGTAGACGGCAGCGGCGTAACCTCGCTCGGATGCGTCGGCGAAGCCGTGGATCTCGACCTGAGAGTCCGTGGCCCCGCAGTTGAGCCAGCGTCTCACGCGAAGGCTCTCGAGTTGCGGGAGCTCCCCCAGGAATTGCGCCCACAGCTGAGCGTCAGCCGGCGGAAGTGGGGAGTCCTATTCCAGCTGCTTTAACCACGCGGACTGGATGAGAATCTTGGCTCTGATCACGACGGGGGTGAGCCATCCCAGCGGATCAAACAATCGCGCGGTTTCCGAGAGGACGCGCCTCTTTGTGAATGCGGTGATCGCGCGCAGACGAATCGCGACGGAGAATTCGTCTTCCGTCGGGTGCCATCGGAGGCCGAGAGTGGAATGGCAATCGTTCTCCCACACGTGTAGTGCGCGGTGAAGACGATATTCCGGCGGGATGCCGACGAGAATGTCCTCGGAGTTCGCGCCCACTTACGTAGCGGAAACCCGCCCGCCGTGCAGAGTTCGCGCAGTTTGGTTTGCACGGCGATCGCGTCGTCGATAGTGTCCTCGCCGGTCACGACGTCGCACAGTGGTCTATTTCCCGAAAAAGGTGAACTTTATTCACAGTAACCATTAGATATATGAAATCGAGTGTTTCTTAAGTTTTCAAACATGGCAAATCCATTTTTAAGGTTTTTTTGGCTCCATATCCTAACCAAAATGTGCTACAGGGGGTCAGAACGTTGAAAATTATGAATTGACTCATTTCAACTTCAATTACATCAACAAACGGGTTTTTCGAGTTGCTGAATCCAATTTTGAGGTTGTTTTGGCGTTAACCCTGTACCAAAAAGTGTCACAGGGGTCATGACTTAAAAAACTATGTTATAACAATATATTAGCAGGTATGTCAATTACAATTATATTGAAAAGCTGGTTTTCATGGTAAATTTATTTATTTATTTGACATTTGTTTCATCATTATCATTATCAAGGCATGCATCAACGTCTGCCGCTGAGCGCAGTGGCATTAATGTAGATTTAATTCTTAAAGCTGCCGGATGGACTAAAAAATCCAAGACTTTTGCCAGGTTTTATAACCGTCCAGTTATTCCAGACAATAAGTCGTATGCGTTGGCAATTTTAAACCAAAGTAAAAAAAAAAAGATAATAATAAGTTAGATAAGTAAATATTAATACTAATGTTAATAATATAGCAATATCGTAATACTAATAAGAAAGTACGTACGTGTATCTATATATAGACGAATGTTGCTGATAAATATTTTGGGCGTGAAATCAGTGCTGTAAAAGACTTTGAACAGCTACAATTTGATCTCGAGGAAGAGGCGCGAAATACAATTGAATGATTAAACGAACTTACCTGTAAGTGAAGTTCTATCATAATTGTATGAAGCGCCTCTTCCGAAGAGATCAATCCCTCCCAATATAAATACTCCCTAATTCTCAACATATAAATCTGAGAATTTTTCCCCAAAAAAGCACTTTAAATACGAATGAGCGACACGCCAACCATGGTGGACAACGTACGAAAGTTTTATACTTGGAATATTGTGACGACATCGGTAGAGAGTAGAGGGTACTACTAGGTCTCCTTAAAAGATTTTAACGAAAATATTATTGAACACGCGGACTACACTAAACGCGTAAAACATTGTATTTATTGGAAGATCGCTGAACTTATAAAAGAGTTCACGAGTACATCGGCACCTATCTGCAGCTAAATTAAGTATAGATTGTTAGTTTTAGCCTTACTGAATACAACTAGACCTTTTGCATAAAATCCTGAAACGTCCTTCCAAACATAATAAGGACGACAACCTTAGAAAACGAATGCCTACGCTACTTGCAGCGTGAACGCGATGAAAAGTGGAAGGGGTGAATAATTAATGTTTTTTATTGTCGAAAAACGCTGTACTACTCAATGGTATTCTGATCTTCATATTCTTTTTTAAAAAATAATTTTAAAAGACAAATACAAATTTTGACTATTTTCAGTTTCTGTAATCTTTTCTTTAAAGTTATACAACCCACTTAGTACCTCAAATCAAAAAAGTTATATAGGACATTATTACCCTCAAATTTAAACTTCATACGTGCAAGTCCCAATTTTGAATAAAGTTCACCTTTTTCGGGAAATAGACCACTGTGCGTCGTCGACGTATCGGTCCTCCTCGAGAGCGAGTGCGCCGCGCGGATAACGTGCTCCTTCGTCCTTGGCGAGTTGCAGGAGCGTTCGAATCGCGACCCACGGCGAACATTTGAGGCCGTACGTGACCGTTGTCAGGCGGAGAACGCGCACAAGCAAGTCGACGGCACTGCGCCACAGAATCCGTTGGTGGTCGCGGTCTTCCGGGTGGACGATGATCTGACGATACATCTTCTCGATGTCGGTGATCATCACGTAGCGGTGCCGGCGCCAACGCAAGAGCACGTCGGCAAGCGCCGGCAGGGATTAGCACCCGCGTGGAGGTGGTCGTTTAACGACTCGCCGGAGCTGGTGTGCTGTGAGCCGTTGAACACCACCCGGAGCTTCGTGGTTGTGCTCGCCTCTTTGAGCACTCCGTGGTGCGGCAGGTAGCACACATTGCGAGTTAAGTTCTCGTCCGACGGTGCTACGGCTTCCATGTGCCCGAGGTCCTCGTACTCACGCATGAACGCGCGATAGAGCTCTCCGAACCGGGGATCTCGGATGCACTTGCGTTCCATAGCCGTGAGCAGGCGCTCAGCAGGCTTGCGGGTCTCGGCGAGGTTCTTCGGCGGCGAGGCGAACGGCAGTCGGATGACGTACCGGCCAGAGGGTGTGCGCTCGTGGGTGCGCACAAAATGTTGCTCACACTCCTCTTCCTCGGGAGTGAGCGTAACGAAAGCGGGAGGCTCGCTCTCCTGCTTCCAGAAGCGGCGCACCAGCGCGGCCAAATCATGGTCGGCGGTGCATTGGAGTGAGCTGAGGTGGCCGTGCAGCGAGGTCGCACCGCAGCCCCCGGATAGAATCCATCCCAAGATCGTCTTTTGCGCGATCGGCGTTTGAGGTTTACCTCTGCGGAGACCATCCTCCAAGATGGTCGAGCACACCTCGGCGCCTAGAAGTAGTTCGACGGGGTCGTTGGCGGCAAACCGAAAATCGACCAGCGGAAGTCCGAGCAGATGTGGCCACGTGGTGCGGCACTTGTTCGCGGAGCCCTGGTAGAGCGAGAGACGCGGAAGCACGAACGCGACGGCGGTGAGCGTGGCACCGGTGGTCTGCGACGTGATTCTCAGCGACACTTTGTCCCGAGTGGACCCGGATTGCGAGCCGCCGATGCCGAAGATGGACACTCGCGTGCGCGATCGCGGCAGGCGCAGCCGTTGCACCAGGGACTCCGACACAATCGACATTTCGGAGCCTTGGTCTATGAGAGCCCGCACCTCTTGTGGATCTCCGTGTCGGTCGGCAATGGTCACGCATGCGGTCGCGAGGAGGGATCGCTTTACGGTCGTCGGCCTTTCCGACGGCGGAAAGCGTGCTGACTTCCGCGGTGCCGGCGGGTGTCGGCGCGGAAACGTACGCGTCGTGCAACATTGAGTGGTGCCGCGAGTTACACGTAAAGCAGTTCCGGATTGACTGGCACTTCGCTACCGTATGATTGCCGAGGCAATTGAAGCAAACCTTATTAGTCTCGACGACAGTTTTTCTCTCACTGGCCGCCTTGGCCTTGAAATCGGGGCACCCCATGAGCGAGTGCTTCCCCTTGCAAAGCGGGCACAGTGACGGCTCGGTGCGCTTCGCGACGTGCGTTTTCGCGGATCGTGATGGTTCACACGCGGGTTTGGTGATGCCTTTCGGATTCGCGGCATTCAGTGTGAGAATCCGTTTCGCGATAAAGTTTATCAGCGTCTCGTGGGTCGGCGGTTCAAAGGAGTCTCCCGTGGAGGATTCCCACTCCAGCCGCGTTCGCGAGTCGAACAGTTCGACGACGAGGTGATTGAAAAGGTCCATGCCGTGCGAGTTGATGGGCCTCCCTATGCTCTCTTGAGCATTAACGGCGGACGTGACGGCGTTATGGACGCGGCTGAGCTCATCGGCGGTAGCGGTCCTCATCTTCGCCACGGCGGTAAACGTGGCGAAGTTGGAGCGTATCAGCTCCTTCATATTCTCATAATGTCTACAAAGCATCGCCCACGCGCGATCGTAATATCGCCGGTAATTGTCAACGACCGAATCAATTTTTCAGCTGGCCCCTTGAGACACGAGCGGAGGTAATGCAGCCGTTCGACTCGCGAGATGGACGACTGCTCACCGATGACCGACCGAAAGATATCGCGGAAGGATGGCCAGTCCTCGTATGTCCCCGAGAATTGAGGCAGTTGTATCCGGGGCAGCGAGGGCCTCGACGAGCGTTCGCCCCCGTGCTCGGGAGCCGTACAGGCTGCAGGCGCCGTCGCGGGCTTGAGTCGCATCGCCTGTTCGGACAGGACGCTACGCTGCAGCACGTAAGCACTCTCGGCTTCGTCAAGTAAGTGTGATTTTGCGTACTCACTATCAGCGTAGCGGTCCTTGTAGCAGGCCCGAATCATGTCGTGCTGGCTCTCGAACTTGGCCCACTGGTCGTCGAGCAGGCGGATGCGTGTCTCGACAGCAGCAAGGGTGATGTTCGCCTGCCCCATCTTCCTCAGATTGTCGACGGCTCGGCTGATGCGTCCGAAAAGTTCGTGTTAGCCGGTCAGCATGGCGGTGTGGTCTAGACTCATGGTGTCTTCTGTTTTAGGCACTCCCGATCGCAGTTGCCGGCGATGATCCTTCCTCGAAAGACCAGAATGTTCGAGAGCGCGTGCGGTAGCGCGGGAGTTAACGCGAGGAAGACAGCACGAGGAGTTGTTCACAGAAAAAAGGAATAAGTCCAAACAATGTATATTCTAATAAAGTTTATATAACAATATGTACAGTCTCGGTTTTGATTTCAGCAGAAAGAGCCGTGAAAGCGCGCACAGACGTTACGGCAAGCAAAGCGAGCGTATTAGCGACGCGGGATAGCGAGAAAGCGTATTCGCGAACGCGAATTCAATGCGGTGTACAAAGCGGTTTTATAGATAAGATATACTTGGCGGGTGATCTGCGAGCGAAATCGATCCCGCGGCGCCGCGGCGGTCCTTTTATCACCGCTGAGGTGAAACTCCCTCCAAACTGGGTGCCGCTAATTTCGGGCGCATAATTGGCTATCGGAGCCCTACGTCATCGCGCTGACGTCACCGTTTTCGCGTGCCGACTCGAAAAGTCGTTACATGTTTTCGGAAGCAATGCTTATGGAGTGAATTTTTCCTTTGTTATGAACTGTTGCTTGACTTTGTCAGGACGATTGATCGGCCGTGGCCGTGTTATTGCAACGTCAGCGAATGTTCCGGAAAGAATCGAAAAGATCCACTCTATACTTGATGCGATGATTGCTCTTTTGAGGCAAAATTACTTAGGCGATAATTTTATGCGAAATCTTCAGTTAACTGAGCGAACCACGCGCGATTTTCGTTGTGCATTATTACAATCTCAAACACAAACAGTTTAAAATGTCGTGGGCAAGACATCGAGCTATTTAACGCTAATAGATTGAGTGACCTGCATGGCCACTCAATGCATAAAATAATAAGTTATGCGACATTCATACTCGAAACACACAAAATCACAAAAGACTAAAAAAACGCAAAATTAGTTCCTGTTCGTTGGTGGGCCAACGCCGGCGAATTGCGCGAGGCGGAGTGGCCGGTACCCCATCAGCGGGCGGACGCGAAGGAGCTGCGTACTGGCGCACGCCGGACACATGCTCCACGTAAGTGTCTCTTGACCAGCGAATGGTATCCGATACAATGAGACGGCGCATCATAGTTGCGTACGCGCTGCCAACGCGCAGCAGTCTCAGCACCCCCTCATTGCTCGGATCCCAAGAGCCAAGGGCGCCGATGACGAAGGCCGTCACGACCACACGGTACCCCTTGCGCTGGAGCGACTCAGCAAGGGGAGAGTACTTGGCGATTTTCCTCTCCCTTGCGTCCTTGAACGCCTGCCAGCGGTTCTAAAAGGGAACCGTCACGTCGCATATGACGACACACTTGGAGGGCTCGTGCCTGATCACGAGATCAGGTCGTAACCCCTCAAGTTCGCCCTCGACGCCCTCGACCCGCTGGTTGACCCGTTTATCTCCCGGCAGTCGACAAGCCTTCCAGAGGCGGTGCAAGACGGTGTCGTGCCTCAGCTGTATGGCGGCCGAGTGGACGCCGCAATGATTTAAGACATGGGGAAGGGTCTCGGCTGCCCCACCGCAACGCCGACACCTCTTGTCCGGCTCCCCCCAACGGCGTGCACCGTTAAGGGGGAGGACATCCAATTTGGCGCGGTGGATGAAGCGCCAGTCGGCGAAGCGGGTGAAGCTGCCATTACGAGCGAAGTGATTGCTCGCCCTCGCCCGCAATGACACCTCGAACACCTTCCCCTGATCAGGCTTGCTTAAAAGCCGGTTTGTGTAAAACTCTACCACAGCTGAGCGCGCTGAGCGCAAACGATGTACCACCTGAGAGCGAGCTCCTGGTGGTATTTTCACCGTCGCGCCCCTGGCACCCCGGCATACTACCATCATCTCCTCGGTGGCCGCACACCATTCCCACCGAAGCGACAATCGCTCGGACTGTCTCCGCGCGGCATTCCGAGCCCTGGACCACAGGGAGCGCTCCCCGCCGTCTCGCATCCGACCCTCGAGCGAGCCCGAAAGGAAGGATGCGAGCTCCTCGTTACTCGGAGGGTGGCCGATACGCCGGGCTACAACCCCGCGCAGCGACGCCCACGCGAGCCCCCTGACCGTCTCGTCGCCAACCGTAAGCATACGGAAGGCGTGCGCGACGGACAGGACGTCCGCGAGGTCGGCGAGCGGAAGCAGTCCACAACCCCCCCGACTGGGAGGGAGGTAGACTGGTTCCGCGCTTGCACGCTGCGGGAGATTGAGCCAGGCTTTAGCGGCCCTCCGGACCATCTTGTCCGCAGCTACTAGGGGACGCTTCACCACTGCGGCCCCCCAAAGCAGAAAGTCCATCCGCGGCAACAGGTGTGTTGCAACGACTTCGACTCTCTGCCACGGGGCGAGCAAGGATCGATCTACCGCCCGAAGACCCCCGAGCAGACCATCAATGGTCTGAAATGGTGTAGCGTCGACCGAGAATCCAGTCGGTACGCCCAGATGACGATAAGGCTCGCCCTCTGCCAGATGATGAACCGGCTGTCCCTGGATTTCGAACGCTGTGGGCAGAACCCTGCTGCCTGCCCCTGCACCGATGTGCAGAGTGGCACACTTAGCAGGGTTGAACCGCAACCCCACCGACAGCGCTGCGACCTCTACAGCGGCAAGGAGCCGCCGCATTCCCTCGGGGGAGTCGGCAATGAGTGCAATATCGTCCGCGTACGCTAAGTTGTTAAAACGAGAACCCAACAGCTCCAACCCAGCATCGACCGCGGCCACTGCACGCAGCACCGGATCGATACCAAAGTCGAAGCTAATTGGGCTCCACGGACACCCTTGCCGAACCCCCGAGCGAACAGGGATGGGCGCAGTGAGCCCGTCGACCGTTTGCACCCGCGTGGAGCAACCATCATACATGGATTTCCACACATTAATGATGCCCCCCGGCACCCCGGCGCCAGCGAAAGCGCGGCAAATCGTCCCGTGGGGAATCGAGCCAAAAGCGTTGGCAAGATCCAACCACGCGACGACCACCTGCCGCCGAGTCCTCCGGCAGTGCGTCAGGATCTCCTGAAGGACGAAGTTGTGCTCGTAGCACCCCTCGTCCCGCAGGAAACCCTTCTGCGCCGGACTTAGTTTGCGATTTTGGATCGCCCACTCGGTCATACGATCGGTGATAAGCGCCGCAAAAAGCTTGGGGGTCGTATCTCCCAACGCGAGAGGGCGCCAGTTGTCTAAATTATCCCGATCGCCTTTCTTGTAAACCAATACGGTTTTGGAGGTCTTCCAGGACGTGGGAACTGCCTCGAGCCTGAGACACGCATTGTAACATGCGGTGAGGAGCCGCATACCAGGATCCGCTGCACGCAGGTCTCGGTAAGTGATACCGTCGGGACCCGGCGCAGAGTTCGTCATGCGCCGGACCCGACGATCCACCTCCTCCGGCGTGAAGGGATCCATTAGATACGCGGCATCCCCGGCCTGACTCGAGGGGTCAGGTTGCTCCACTTCCACATCAGGGCTGGCCAGATCCTCCCCTCCGCTGTACAGTCTTTCGAAATACTGCTGAACCTGCCGCTTCGGCACTTGGCAGAAGTCGGAAGGCCCCTGCAGCACTTCTCGGACCGCTTTGCGTCGGTTCGCCCTGTACAGAGCCTGAATGCGGGTCGCTTCGCGCACCCAGCCCCCCCGTCCTTCTCCCGACTGCGTGGGAGGACCGGCCGGTGCCGGCCCTCCATTATTAACACTGCCGCCGTCTCGCCCCGGGCGATCCCCCTCGCCCCGACGGGCCCGCGCCTCACGCGACCGATGTGGACGATCGCGAGCGCCGGGCGCACCGCCGCGCGCCACACCCGCTGCATCCTCCCCGAAGAATGCCGCGACCGAAGCCGCGAACTCCTCCAGGTCCGCAATCGAGGCAACGGCTTCGGCCCGCCCAGCCAGCGCGTCACGAGCAGCCACGCGTTCCTCCTTGGACCGCTTTGCAGCGGCCGCAGAGGTCGGTTGGCCACCGGACGGCTGGACAGGCGGAGCCTCTACACGCTGCGGACGTCGGCGGTACCCCCCGCCCCCGCGTTGGCTGATGGTGGCCCTCGGCGGTGTCATCTCGCTGGCGCCGGTGCCGCCGGTTACGCGTGCCCGCGGCCGACGACCCATCACGCCCCTGACATTTACGGGAACACTCGGATGTCCGGACGTACCTCGATCTTCAGTACGCGATGTTCCCGCTGCTCCCTCGGGCTCGTCCGCCCGCCTCATAGGGTCCACTCCGCTCAATGTTGAGGAATCTAAAATTCGAGAAAAATTAAAATTTGGATTGGACAAGCTTGTAGCAAATGTGCGTTCCAATCGCACAGAACAATCGCGAGATAAAAAAGAATTATTATTATTATTATTGATATCAAGATTATTCGCCGGCGTTATTGTTGGGGGCGGGCTGTCGCCCCCGGAGGAGCCATCGCTCAGCCGGCGCCTCGCTTTTCTCCCCGGGCGCACCATCCTCCACGGCGCACCAGGTGAGTCCCCCTCCTCTTCGGGTGATGACGTCTGCGCCGCGCCCTCCTGCCGCTCCTCCCTGGGTGGTGGTGGGGGTGTCATCCTTCTCTCGGGGCGCGTCCGTTCCTCCTCGCACGGTGACGCCACCTCCTGGATCGTCGGAAGGGGGGGAGAACGGGGCGGCGTGCTCCGTCTCCCCGTGGCGACCCCCGTCGACATGACGGGGGACCCACACATAGTGGTCGTCACCGTGCACGTTGTAAGGGTGGCCGGCAGTGAAGTCGCGGTCATGGCGGATGGACTCGCCATAATGGGGGCCCCCGCCGGGCTGCCACTGGTGTTCGGTGGCGAGCCGGAGGCCCCTCCGAGGGGCGGTGTCCCTCGTTGCGGAGGTGACGTCCTCGCCACCCCCCCGCCCCTCACCGCGACTGCCCTGACCTCTGGTGGACTGATCAGGGCCGCCCGCCTTGCGCTCTTCTCGACCGGCACGCTGGACGCCCGAGATCTCGTTCTTGTAGCGGGCCCGGCGGTGATTGGCCCGGGCCCCTCGGGCGTCTTACTCCTCCGCTGGGTGTCCCCCCCGCCGCCAAAACTGGAAGGTGGATTAGTAATGGCGGCAGGTGTTGTCCGGGGGGACACACGTGCCGGCCTGGAGGCGCCGATCTTCTCGGGAGGCGCGCTTGCCGACCTCCGACTCCTGGTGTCCGTCGTCGAGGACCTCGCCGTCGTGGTGGTGGGTGGCGAGGTCCCGGAGGTCGGCCTCCTCCTCGTTGTTTCCCCAGAAGTCGTCTTCGGGAACATTGCCCGAATTCTGGGGAAATTTCCGCGCGCCTCGCTTGTGATTGGCGGGCCACTGCCATTGGTCGAGCCACCCGTGCGTTGCGGACGCGCCTTAAGGCCAGCAGCAGTTGTCGCACGTGGCGCGGCGCTCCCGTTCCCGCGGCTGGTAGCATGGGCTGCGGCCGTCCTGCAGCGTGTATCCTGGGCCGCAGCAACTGTCACCGGCGACAAAGATGGCCGCGTCACCGGTGATGCTGCGGCTGTGACGGCCGCGTATGTGGGGGACTCACGCGTTCCCGGCGATGATGTTGTTGCAGGTGACGGTGGTGCGGGTGGTCGTGGTGCCGCTGGTGGTGGTGCGGCGGCCGTGGAGGTTGCCCCGGGTGGCCGCGAGTCGCACGCGCGGCGTCGCTGTACTCCTCCGGAGGACGATTGCGACGATGACGATGTCGCGGATGACGCACGTGTTGCCCGCGCCCGCGATGTAGACGGCCCACCGTTCGCGCTCTGAGTGCCCGCGGTTCGACCCGGCTCTTGCACCCGGGGGACTCCGTGCTCTCGCTCGTAGTGAGCTTTGACATTTCGAAGCGGCACGGATGTCTTGCCAAGATAATTACATATCGAGCACTTATAGGTTATGGAGTCCCCCGGATGCATTTTCTTTTGATGTTTCGCGAGGTGAGCCGGGTCGCAGTACTCGCCCTGCGGTCTTATATGATTCGTCTCGCCCAGCCAGCACCGGGGGCAGCGAACTTTCTCCGGCAACGGATAGGCGAGAACGACCACGCGCGGATCTGATTGTCGTTGACCGCGCGCCTCTGCCATATCGAAAAGATGTGAAAAATAGGCAGAAATAAATAGAAATAAATAAATAGATTAATAAATAAATAAATAAATAAAAGAAGTTATGCACGGCGCCCCCGATGACGCCCGGGGAGCGCGGATGCAGCGGGCCGCGTGTCCCGTCCACAGGGCCGCTCGCCGTGTATAACCTAAAAACGTCACAGGTGCCGCGAGGCACCTGCTCCGAAATCAAGAGATACACCGCGAAAGACACCCGCCGCACCCACTCTCACCGAACGCACCGGTCAACGCCGCGGAACTTGGGCGCGCGGTCTCAGGGCGAGTAGTCGCGCGGCACTCCACTTATACACTTCGCGGCACTATAAAATTAATTTCCCCGGGAATAAGGCTTCGCAATATACTTTTCTAATCGGAAATTTCCCGGGGAACACGAATATAACACTTATAATAACACGCGGACTTCGCTTCCCGGCCGGCACACGCGCGAACACTCACACTCGGAAATCGATCTTTCTAACCTAAAATCGTGTGCCGGCAAATGCTCTCCGAGCTTTTATCTAATACTATAACTATGGACTTAGAATATTAAAGAGATTTTTGAGCTTTAATCGATTATTGGGCCGGTCCCGGCGGTACTGCAATACCGGGTCGACCCGCGGCAGGGCCGGAGCAAGCCCCGGGACCCCGCCTGGGCTCAAAAATCAGTTTAATATTCTGAGTCCTCTATGAGGACTGTATCAGATATTAAGCTGATAAGAACAGATAAATGCCGTTTATTTACAAAACGAATTCCCCGGGGGCGAAGCCCCCGGGGTACCAGGTACATATCAAAGGTACGGCATTAGGCCGCACGCCGGACTTAGTTAATATCATGGGCGGGGGACAAGAGGCCCCCCCCGCCAGTGGGCCATCGCATAGTGCGCTGGGGGACTAATCCCAGACGCGGTCAAATATATAAATAAATAAAAAAATATCACAGCTTTCTGGCCCCTGGGCCTATCACAGAAAAGTGGGCGTCAGAAGATAAAACTGACCCAGGGGCCCGCGTGCGGCATATCTCGATGGATAAAACGTGCGCTAACGCTTGTCTCGCGAAACATTCACACTCGGGTAAAATACAATATAGAGTACGCGACAATCACACTCGGAACATACAGGCCCACACAAATAAATACGAAAAATAAAAAAATAAAAATAAAGACAAGAGGTAGAAATAAGAAGTACACAATAAATAAAGAAAAAGAAAAGATAAAAAAGTACAAGAGTACTGAAATATAAATAGAGAGTAGAAGTAGAAAGAAAAGACGAACAGTTTAAAATGTCGTGGGCAAGACATCGGGCTATTTAACGCCAGTAAATTGAGTGACCTACATGGCCACTCAATACATAAAATAATAATTTACGCGACATTCACACTCGAAACACACAAATCACAATGGACTAGATAAAAAGAAAAACTAGTGTCGCTCCTGTTCGTTGGTGGGCCAACGCCGGCGAATTGCGCGAGGCGGAGTGGCCGGTACCCCATCAGCGGGAGGACGCGAAGGAGCTGCGTACTGGCGCACGCCGGACACATGCTCCACGTAAATGTCTCTTGACCAGCGTATGGTGTCCGATACAATGAGACGGCGCATCATCGTTGCATACGCGCTGCCAACGCGCAGCAGTCTCAGCACCCCCTCATTGTTCGGATCCCAAGAGCCAAGGGCGCCGATGACGAAGGCCGTCACGACCACACGGTACCCCTTGCGCTGGAGCGACTCAGCAAGGGGAGAGTACTTGGCGATTTTCCTCTCCCTTGCGTCCTTGAACGCCTGCCAGCGGTTCTCAAAGGGAACCGTCACGTCGCATATGACGACACTCTTGGAGGGCTCGTGCCTGATCACGAGATCAGGTCGTAACCCCTCAAGTTCGCCCTCGACGCCCTCGACCCGCTGGTTGACCCGTTTATCTCCCGGCAGTCGACAAGCCTTCCAGAGGCGGTGCAAGACGGTGTCGTGCCTCAGCTGTATGGCGGCAGAATGTACGCCGCAATGATTTAAAACATGGGGAAGGGTCTCGGCTGCCCCACCGCAACGCCGACACCTCTTGTCCGGCTCCCCCCAACGGCGTGCACCGTTAAGGGGGAGGACATCCAATTTGGCGCGGTGGATGAAGCGCCAGTCGGCGAAGCGGGTGAAGCTGCCATTACGAGCGAAGTGATTGCTCGCCCTCGCCCGCAATGACACCTCGAACACCTTCCCCTGATCAGGCTTGCTTAGCAGCCGGTTTGTATAGTACTCTACTACAGCTGAGCGCAAGCGATGTACCACCTGAGAGCGAGCTCTTGGTGGTATTTTCACCGTCGCGCCCCTGGCACCCAGGCATACAACCATCATCTCCTCGGTGGCCGCACACCATTCCCACCGGAGCGACAATCGCTCGGACTGTCTCCGCGCGGCATTCCGAGCCCTGGACCACAGGGAGCGCTCCCCGCCGTCTCGCATCCGACCCTCGAGCGAGCCCGAAAGGAAGGACGCGAGCTCCTCGTTACTCGGAGGATGACCGATACGCCGGGCTACAACCCCACGCAGCGACGCCCACGCGAGCCCCCTGACCGTCTCGTCGCCAACCGTAAGCATACGATAGGCGTGCGCGACGGACAGGACGTCCGCGAGGTCGGCGAGCGGAAGCAGTCCACAACCCCCCCGACTGGGAGGGAGGTAAACTGGTTCCGCGCTTGCACGCTGCGGGAGATTGAGCCAGGCTTTAGCGGCCCTCCGGACCATCTTGTCCGCAGCTACTAGGGGACGCTTCTCCACTGCGGCCCCCCGAAGCAGAAAGTCCATCCGCGGCAACAGGTGTGTTGCAACGACTTCGACTCTCTGCCACGGGGCGAGCAAGGATCGATCTACCGCCCGAAGACCCCCGAGCAGACCATCAATGGTCTGAAATGGTGTAGCGTCGACCGAGAATCCAGTCGGTACGCCAAGATGACGATAAGGCTCGCCCTCTGCCAGATGATGAACCGGCTGTCCCTGGATTTCGAACGCTGTGGGTAGAACCCTGCTGCCGGCCCCTGCACCGACGTGCAGGGTGGCACACTTAGCAGGGTTGAACCGCAACCCCACCGACAGCGCTGCGACTTCTACAGCGGCTAAAAGCCGCCGCATTCCCTCGGGGGAGTCGGCAATGAGTGCGATGTCGTCCGCGTACGCTAAGTTGTTAAAACGAGAACCCAACAACTCCAACCCAGCATCGACCGCGGCCACTGCACGCAGCACCGGATCGATACCAAAGTCGAAGCTAATTGGGCTCCACGGACACCCCTGCCGAACCCCCGAGCGAACAGGGATGGGCGCAGTGAGCCCGTCGACCGTTTGCACCCGCGTGGAGCAACCATCATACATGGATTTCCACACATTAATGATGCCCCCCGGCACCCCGGCGCCAGCGAAAGCGCGGCAAATCGTCCCGTGGGGAATCGAACCAAACGCATTGGCAAGATCCAACCACGCGACGACCACCTGCCGCCGAGTCCTCCGGCAGTGCGTCAGGATCTCCTGAAGGACGAAGTTGTGCTCGTAGCACCCCTCGTCCCGCAGGAAACCCTTCTGCGCCGGACTTAGTTTCCGATTCTGGATCGCCCACTCGGTCATACGATCGGCGATAAGCGCCGCAAAAAGCTTGGGGGTCGTATCTCCCAACGCGAGAGGGCGCCAATTGTCTAGATTATCCCGGTCGCCTTTCTTGTAAACCAATACGGTTTTGGAGGTCTTCCAGGACGTGGGAACTGCCTCGAGTCTGAGACACGCATTGTAACATGCGGTGAGGAGCCGCATACCAGGATCCGCTGCACGCAGGTCTCGGTAAGTGATACCGTCGGGACCCGGCGCAGAGTTCGTCATGCGCCGGACCCGACGATCCACCTCCTCCGGCGTGAAGGGATCCATTAGATATGCGGCATCCCCGGCCTGACTCGAGGGGTCAGGTCGCTCCACTTCCACATCAGGGCTGGCCAGATCCTCACCTCCGCTGTATAGTCTTTCGAAGTACTGCTGAACCTGCTGCTTCGGCACTTGGCAGAAGTCAGAGGGCCCCTGCAGCACCTCTCGGACCGCCTTGCGTCGGTTCGCCCTGTACAGAGCCTGAATGCGGGTCGCTTCGCGCACCCAGCCCCCCCGCCCTTCTCCCGACTGCGTGGGAGGACCGGCCGGTGCCGGCCCTCCATTATTAACACAGCCGCCGTCTCGCCCTGGGCGATCCCCCTCGCCCCGACGGGCCCGCGCCTCACGCGACCGATGTGGACGATCGCGAGCGCCGGGCGCACCGCCGCGCGCCACACCCGCTGCATCCTCCCCGAAGAATGCCGCGACCGAAGCCGCGAACTCCTCCAGGTCCGCAATCGAGGCAACGGCTTCGGCCCGCCCAGCCAGCGCGTCACGGGCAGCCACGCGTTCCTCCTTGGACCGCTTTGCAGCGGCCGCAGAGGTCGGTTGGCCACCGGACGGCTGGACAGGCGGAGCCTCCACACGTTGCGGACGTCGGCGGTACCCCCCGCCCCCGCGTTGGCTGATGGTGGCCCTCGGCGGTGTCATCTCGCTGGCGCCGGTGCCGCCGGTTACGCGTGCCCGCGGCCGACGACCCATCACGCCCCTGACATTTACGGGAACACTCGGATGTCCGGACGTACCTCGGTCTTCAGTACGCGTTGTTCCCGCTGCTCCCTCGGGCTCGTCCGCCCGCCTCATAGGGTCCACTCCGCTCAAAATAGAGGAATCTAAAATACGCGAAAAATTAAAATTGGAATTGGAAATATTTGAGACAAGGGTGCGTTCCAATCGCACAGAACAATTTAAATTTAGATTTGGATTAAAATTATTATTATTAATATCATTCGCCGGCGTTATTGGGGGCGGGCTGTCGCCCCCGGAAGAGCCATCGCTCAGCCGGCGCCTCGCTTTTCTCCCCGGGCGCACCATCCTCCACGGCGCACCAGGTGAGTCCCCCTCCTCTTCGGGTGATGACGTCTGCGCCGCGCCCTCCTGCCGCTCCTCCCTGGGTGGTGGTGGGGGTGTCGTCCTTCTGTCGGGGCGCGTCCGTTCCTCCTCGCACGGTGACGCCACCTCCTGGATGGTTGGGAGGGGGGGAGAACGGGGCGGTGTGCTCCGTCTCCCCGTGGCGACCCCCGTCGACATGACGGGGGACCCACACATGGTGGTCGTCACCGTGCACGTTGTGAGGGTGGCCGGCAGTGAAGTCGCGGTCATGGCGGATGGACTCGCCATAATGGGGGCCCCCATCGGGCTGCCACAGGTGTACGGTGGCGAGCCGGAGGCCCCTCCGAGGGGCGGTATCCCTCGTGGCGGGGGTGACGTCCTCGACACCCCCCCGCCCCTCTCCGCGACTGCCCTGACCTCTGGTGGACTGATCAGGGCCGCCCGCCTTGCGCTCTTCTCGACCGGCACGCTGGACGCCCGAGATCTCGCCCTCGTAGTGGGCCCGGGTGTGATTGGCCCGGGCCTCTCGGGCGTCTTACTTTTCCGCTGGGTGCCCCCCTCGCCGCCAAAACTGGATGGTGGAGTAATAATGGCGGCAGGTGTTGTCCGGGGGGACACGCGTGCCGGCCTGGAGGCGCCGATCTTCTCGGGAGGCGCGCTTGCCGACCTCCGACTCCTGGTGTTCGTCGTCGAGGACCTCG
>JASTWK010001876.1:0-22933 GCA_030770225.1 Temnothorax unifasciatus | reverse complement strand
GAGTTTGACCTGGTAAAAATAATTCTAGAATATTTTGGTTTTCCGAACGGATAATTCAAACCGGTTAGCCGGGTAACGAACGGTGTGCCTTGTGACGGCATCTCGGGCCCTCTGAGCTAAGATGTGAGTCAGTACGGATTGAAATGTCTCTGAGTTTGACCTGGTAAAAAATAATTTTAGAATATTTTGGTTTTCCAAACGGATAATTCAAACCGGTTAACCGGGTAACGAACGGTCTGCCTTGTGACCGCATCTCGGCCCTCTGAGCTAAGATGGGAGTCAGTACGGATTTGCAGTGCCTTTGAGTTTGACCTGATAAAAACAATTCTAGAATATCTTTGGTTTTCCAAACGGATAATTCAAACCTGTTAGCCGGATAACGAACGGTGTGCCTTGTGACGGCATCTCGGCCCTCTGAGCTAAGATGGGAGTCAGTACGGATTTGCAGTGTCTCTGAGTTTGACCTGGTAAAAACATTCTAGAATATTTTTGGTTTTCCAAACGGATAATTCAAACCGGTTAGCCGGGTAACGAACGGTGTGCCTTGTGACCGCATCTCGGCCCTCTGAGCTAAGATAGAAGTCAGTACGAATTTGCAGTGTCTCTGAGTTTGACCTGGTAAAAACAATTCTAGAATATTTTTGGTTTTCCAAACGGATAATTCAAACCGGTTAGCCGGGTAACGAACGGTCTGCCTTGTGACCGCATCTCGGCCCTCTGAGCTAAGATGGGAGTCAGTACGGATTTGCAGTGCCTTTGAGTTTGACCTGATAAAAACAATTCTAGAATATCTTTGGTTTTCCAAACGGATAATTCAAACCTGTTAGCCGGATAACGAACGGTGTGCCTTGTGACGGCATCTCGGCCCTCTGAGCTAAGATGGGAGTCAGTACGGATTTGCAGTGTCTCTGAGTTTGACCTGGTAAAAACAATTCTAGAATATTTTTGGTTTTCCAAACGGATAATTCAAACCGGTTAGCCGGATAACGAACGGTGTGCCTTGTGACGGCATCTCGGCCCTCTGAGCTAAGATGGGAGTCAGTACGGATTTGCAGTGTCTCTGAGTTTGACCTGGTAAAAACAATTCTAGAATATTTTTGGTTTTCCAAACGGATAATTCAAACCGGTTAGCCGGGTAACGAACGGTGTGCCTTGTGACCGCATCTCGGCCCTCTGAGCTAAGATAGAAGTCAGTACGAATTTGCAGTGCCGCTTAGGTGGACTCGGGAAAAAAGCCTAAAATAATATTGATATTTTAAACGGACAATTTAGACAGATGAGCCGGATAACGAACGGTGTGCCTTGTGACCGCATGTCGGCCCTCTGAACTAAGATGGGAGTCAGTACGGATTTGCAATGTCTCTGAGTTTGACCTGATAAAAACGATTCTAAAATATTTTGGTATTCCAAACGGATAATTCAAACAATTGAGTCGGGTAACGAACGGTTTGCCTTGTGACCGCATCTTGGCCCTCTGAGCTAAGATGGGAGTCAGTACGGATTTGAAATGTCTCTGAGTTTGACCTGGTAAAAATAATTCTAGAATATTTTGGTTTTCCGAACGGATAATTCAAACCGGTTAGCCGGGTAACGAACGGTGTGCCTTGTGACGGCATCTCGGCCCTCTGAGCTAAGATGTGAGTCAGTACGGATTTGAAATGTCTCTGAGTTTGACCTGGTAAAAATAATTTTAGAATATTTTGGTTTTCCAAACGGATAATTCAAACCGGTTAACCGGGTAACGAACGGTCTGCCTTGTGACCGCATCTCGGCCCTCTGAGCTAAGATAGAAGTCAGTACGAATTTGCAGTGCCGCTTAGGTGGACTCGGGAAAAAAGCCTAAAATAATATTGATATTTTAAACGGACAATTTAGACAGATGAGCCGGATAACGAACGGTGTGCCTTGTGACCGCATGTCGGCCCTCTGAGCTAAGATGGGAGTCAGTACGGATTTGCAATGTCTCTGAGTTTGACCTGATAAAAACGATTCTAAAATATTTTTGGTATTCCAAACGGATAATTCAAACAATTGAGTCGGGTAACGAACGGTTTGCCTTGTGACCGCATCTTGGCCCTCTGAGCTAAGATGGGAGTCAGTACGGATTTGAAATGTCTCTGAGTTTGACCTGGTAAAAATAATTCTAGAATATTTTGGTTTTCCGAACGGATAATTCAAACCGGTTAGCCGGGTAACGAACGGTGTGCCTTGTGACGGCATCTCGGCCCTCTGAGCTAAGATGTGAGTCAGTACGGATTTGAAATGTCTCTGAGTTTGACCTGGTAAAAATAATTTTAGAATATTTTGGTTTTCCAAACGGATAATTCAAACCGGTTAACCGGGTAACGAACGGTCTGCCTTGTGACCGCATCTCGGCCCTCTGAGCTAAGATGGGAGTCAGTACGGATTTGCAGTGCCTTTGAGTTTGACCTGATAAAAACAATTCTAGAATATCTTTGGTTTTCCAAACGGATAATTCAAACCTGTTAGCCGGATAACGAACGGTGTGCCTTGTGACGGCATCTCGGCCCTCTGAGCTAAGATGGGAGTCAGTACGGATTTGCAGTGTCTCTGAGTTTGACCTGGTAAAAACAATTCTAGAATATTTTTGGTTTTCCAAACGGATAATTCAAACCGGTTAGCCGGGTAACGAACGGTGTGCCTTGTGACCGCATCTCGGCCCTCTGAGCTAAGATAGAAGTCAGTACGAATTTGCAGTGTCTCTGAGTTTGACCTGGTAAAAACAATTCTAGAATATTTTTGGTTTTCCAAACGGATAATTCAAACCGGTTAGCCGGGTAACGAACGGTCTGCCTTGTGACCGCATCTCGGCCCTCTGAGCTAAGATGGGAGTCAGTACGGATTTGCAGTGCCTTTGAGTTTGACCTGATAAAAACAATTCTAGAATATCTTTGGTTTTCCAAACGGATAATTCAAACCTGTTAGCCGGATAACGAACGGTGTGCCTTGTGACGGCATCTCGGCCCTCTGAGCTAAGATGGGAGTCAGTACGGATTTGCAGTGTCTCTGAGTTTGACCTGGTAAAAACAATTCTAGAATATTTTTGGTTTTCCAAACGGATAATTCAAACCGGTTAGCCGGATAACGAACGGTGTGCCTTGTGACGGCATCTCGGCCCTCTGAGCTAAGATGGGAGTCAGTACGGATTTGCAGTGTCTCTGAGTTTGACCTGGTAAAAACAATTCTAGAATATTTTTGGTTTTCCAAACGGATAATTCAAACCGGTTAGCCGGGTAACGAACGGTGTGCCTTGTGACCGCATCTCGGCCCTCTGAGCTAAGATAGAAGTCAGTACGAATTTGCAGTGCCGCTTAGGTGGACTCGGGAAAAAAGCCTAAAATAATATTGATATTTTAAACGGACAATTTAGACAGATGAGCCGGATAACGAACGGTGTGCCTTGTGACCGCATGTCGGCCCTCTGAGCTAAGATGGGAGTCAGTACGGATTTGCAATGTCTCTGAGTTTGACCTGATAAAAACGATTCTAAAATATTTTTGGTATTCCAAACGGATAATTCAAACAATTGAGTCGGGTAACGAACGGTTTGCCTTGTGACCGCATCTTGGCCCTCTGAGCTAAGATGGGAGTCAGTACGGATTTGAAATGTCTCTGAGTTTGACCTGGTAAAAATAATTCTAGAATATTTTGGTTTTCCGAACGGATAATTCAAACCGGTTAGCCGGGTAACGAACGGTGTGCCTTGTGACGGCATCTCGGCCCTCTGAGCTAAGATGTGAGTCAGTACGGATTTGAAATGTCTCTGAGTTTGACCTGGTAAAAATAATTTTAGAATATTTTGGTTTTCCAAACGGATAATTCAAACCGGTTAACCGGGTAACGAACGGTCTGCCTTGTGACCGCATCTCGGCCCTCTGAGCTAAGATGGGAGTCAGTACGGATTTGCAGTGCCTTTGAGTTTGACCTGATAAAAACAATTCTAGAATATCTTTGGTTTTCCAAACGGATAATTCAAACCTGTTAGCCGGATAACGAACGGTGTGCCTTGTGACGGCATCTCGGCCCTCTGAGCTAAGATGGGAGTCAGTACGGATTTGCAGTGTCTCTGAGTTTGACCTGGTAAAAACAATTCTAGAATATTTTTGGTTTTCCAAACGGATAATTCAAACCGGTTAGCCGGGTAACGAACGGTGTGCCTTGTGACCGCATCTCGGCCCTCTGAGCTAAGATAGAAGTCAGTACGAATTTGCAGTGCCGCTTAGGTGGACTCGGGAAAAAAGCCTAAAATAATATTGATATTTTAAACGGACAATTTAGACAGATGAGCCGGATAACGAACGGTGTGCCTTGTGACCGCATGTCGGCCCTCTGAGCTAAGATGGGAGTCAGTACGGATTTGCAATGTCTCTGAGTTTGACCTGATAAAAACGATTCTAAAATATTTTTGGTATTCCAAACGGATAATTCAAACAATTGAGTCGGGTAACGAACGGTTTGCCTTGTGACCGCATCTTGGCCCTCTGAGCTAAGATGGGAGTCAGTACGGATTTGAAATGTCTCTGAGTTTGACCTGGTAAAAATAATTCTAGAATATTTTGGTTTTCCGAACGGATAATTCAAACCGGTTAGCCGGGTAACGAACGGTGTGCCTTGTGACGGCATCTCGGCCCTCTGAGCTAAGATGTGAGTCAGTACGGATTTGAAATGTCTCTGAGTTTGACCTGGTAAAAATAATTTTAGAATATTTTGGTTTTCCAAACGGATAATTCAAACCAGTTAACCGGGTAACGAACGGTGTGCCTTGTGGCGGCATCTCGGCCCTCTGAGCTAAGATGGAAGTCAGTACGGATTTGCAGTGTCTCTGAGTTTGACCTGGTAAAAACAATTCTAAAATACTTTTGGTATTCCAAAGGGTCAATTTAAACAACTGAGTCGGGTAACGAACAGTTTGCCATGTGACCGCATCTCGGCTCTCTGAGCTAAGATGGGAGTCAGTACGGATTTGCAATGTCTCTGAGTTTGACCTGGTAAAAATAATTTTAGAATATTTTGGTTTTCCAAACGGATAATTCAAACCGGTTAACCGGGTAACGAACGGTCTGCCTTGTGACCGCATCTCGGCCCTCTGAGCTAAGATGGGAGTCAGTACGGATTTGCAGTGCCTTTGAGTTTGACCTGATAAAAACAATTCTAGAATATCTTTGGTTTTCCAAACGGATAATTCAAACCGGTTAGCCGGATAACGAACGGTGTGCCTTGTGACGGCATCTCGGCCCTCTGAGCTAAGATGGGAGTCAGTACGGATTTGCAGTGTCTCTGAGTTTGACCTGGTAAAAACAATTCTAGAATATTTTGGTTTTCCAAACGGATAATTCAAACCGGTTAGCCGGGTAACGAACGGTTTGCCTTGTGACCGCATCTCGGCCCTCTGAGCTAAGATGGGAGTCAGTACGGATTTGCAGTGTCTCTGAGTTTGACCTGGTAAAAACAATTCTAGAATATCTTTGGTTTTCCAAACGGATAATTCAAACCTGTTAGCCGGATAACGAACGGTGTGCCTTGTGACGGCATCTCGGCCCTCTGAGCTAAGATGGGAGTCAGTACGGATTTGCAGTGTCTCTGAGTTTGACCTGGTAAAAATAATTCTAGAATATTTTGGTTTTCCGAACGGATAATTCAAACCGGTTAGCCGGGTAACGAACGGTGTGCCTTGTGACGGCATCTCGGCCCTCTGAGCTAAGATGTGAGTCAGTACGGATTTGAAATGTCTCTGAGTTTGACCTGGTAAAAATAATTTTAGAATATTTTGGTTTTCCAAACGGATAATTCAAACCGGTTAACCGGGTAACGAACGGTCTGCCTTGTGACCGCATCTCGGCCCTCTGAGCTAAGATGGGAGTCAGTACGGATTTGCAGTGCCTTTGAGTTTGACCTGATAAAAACAATTCTAGAATATCTTTGGTTTTCCAAACGGATAATTCAAACCGGTTAGCCGGATAACGAACGGTGTGCCTTGTGACGGCATCTCGGCCCTCTGAGCTAAGATGGGAGTCAGTACGGATTTGCAGTGTCTCTGAGTTTGACCTGGTAAAAACAATTCTAGAATATTTTGGTTTTCCAAACGGATAATTCAAACCGGTTAGCCGGGTAACGAACGGTTTGCCTTGTGACCGCATCTCGGCCCTCTGAGCTAAGATGGGAGTCAGTACGGATTTGCAGTGTCTCTGAGTTTGACCTGGTAAAAACAATTCTAGAATATCTTTGGTTTTCCAAACGGATAATTCAAACCTGTTAGCCGGATAACGAACGGTGTGCCTTGTGACGGCATCTCGGCCCTCTGAGCTAAGATGGGAGTCAGTACGGATTTGCAGTGTCTCTGAGTTTGACCTGGTAAAAACAATTCTAGAATATTTTTGGTTTTCCAAACGGATAATTCAAACCGGTTAGCCGGGTAACGAACGGTGTGCCTTGTGACCGCATCTCGGCCCTCTGAGCTAAGATAGAAGTCAGTACGAATTTGCAGTGCCGCTTAGGTGGACTCGGGAAAAAAGCCTAAAATAATATTGATATTTTAAACGGACAATTTAGACAGATGAGCCGGATAACGAACGGTGTGCCTTGTGACCGCATGTCGGCCCTCTGAGCTAAGATGGGAGTCAGTACGGATTTGCAATGTCTCTGAGTTTGACCTGATAAAAACGATTCTAAAATATTTTTGGTATTCCAAACGGATAATTCAAACAATTGAGTCGGGTAACGAACGGTTTGCCTTGTGACCGCATCTTGGCCCTCTGAGCTAAGATGGGAGTCAGTACGGATTTGAAATGTCTCTGAGTTTGACCTGGTAAAAATAATTCTAGAATATTTTGGTTTTCCGAACGGATAATTCAAACCGGTTAGCCGGGTAACGAACGGTGTGCCTTGTGACGGCATCTCGGCCCTCTGAGCTAAGATGTGAGTCAGTACGGATTTGAAATGTCTCTGAGTTTGACCTGGTAAAAATAATTTTAGAATATTTTGGTTTTCCAAACGGATAATTCAAACCAGTTAACCGGGTAACGAACGGTGTGCCTTGTGGCGGCATCTCGGCCCTCTGAGCTAAGATGGAAGTCAGTACGGATTTGCAGTGTCTCTGAGTTTGACCTGGTAAAAACAATTCTAAAATACTTTTGGTATTCCAAAGGGTCAATTTAAACAACTGAGTCGGGTAACGAACAGTTTGCCATGTGACCGCATCTCGGCTCTCTGAGCTAAGATGGGAGTCAGTACGGATTTGCAATGTCTCTGAGTTTGACCTGGTAAAAACAATTCTAAAATACTTTTGGTTTTCCAAACGGATAATTCAAACCTGTTAGCCGGGTAACGAACGGTTTGCCTTGTAACCGCATCTCGGCCATCTGAGCTAAGATGGGAGTCAGTACGGATTTGCAGTGTCTCTGAGTTTGACCTGGTAAAAACAATTCTAGAATATCTTTGGTTTTCCAAACGGATAATTCAAACCGGTTAGCCGGATAACGAACGGTTTGCCTTGTGACCGCATCTTGGCCCTCTGAGCTAAGATGGGAGTCAGTACGGATTTGCAGTGTCTCTGAGTTTGACCTGGTAAAAACAATTCTAGAATATTTTGGTTTTCCAAACGGATAATTCAAACCGGTTAGCCGGGTAACGAACGGTTTGCCTTGTGACCGCATCTCGGCCCTCTGAGCTAAGATGGGAGTCAGTACGGATTTGCAGTGTCTCTGAGTTTGACCTGGTAAAAACAATTCTAGAATATCTTTGGTTTTCCAAACGGATAATTCAAACCTGTTAGCCGGATAACGAACGGTGTGCCTTGTGACGGCATCTCGGCCCTCTGAGCTAAGATGGGAGTCAGTACGGATTTGCAGTGTCTCTGAGTTTGACCTGGTAAAAACAATTCTAGAATATCTTTGGTTTTCCAAACGGATAATTCAAACCGGTTAGCCGGATAACGAACGGTGTGCCTTGTGACGGCATCTCGGCCCTCTGAGCTAAGATGGGAGTCAGTACGGATTTGCAGTGTCTCTGAGTTTGACCTGGTAAAAACAATTCTAGAATATCTTTGGTTTTCCAAACGGATAATTCAAACCTGTTAGCCGGATAACGAACGGTGTGCCTTGTGACGGCATCTCGGCCCTCTGAGCTAAGATGGGAGTCAGTACGGATTTGCAGTGTCTCTGAGTTTGACCTGGTAAAAACAATTCTAGAATATTTTTGGTTTTCCAAACGGATAATTCAAACCGGTTAGCCGGGTAACGAACGGTGTGCCTTGTGACCGCATCTCGGCCCTCTGAGCTAAGATAGAAGTCAGTACGAATTTGCAGTGCCGCTTAGGTGGACTCGGGAAAAAAGCCTAAAATAATATTGATATTTTAAACGGACAATTTAGACAGATGAGCCGGATAACGAACGGTGTGCCTTGTGACCGCATGTCGGCCCTCTGAGCTAAGATGGGAGTCAGTACGGATTTGCAATGTCTCTGAGTTTGACCTGATAAAAACGATTCTAAAATATTTTTGGTATTCCAAACGGATAATTCAAACAATTGAGTCGGGTAACGAACGGTTTGCCTTGTGACCGCATCTTGGCCCTCTGAGCTAAGATGGGAGTCAGTACGGATTTGAAATGTCTCTGAGTTTGACCTGGTAAAAATAATTCTAGAATATTTTGGTTTTCCGAACGGATAATTCAAACCGGTTAGCCGGGTAACGAACGGTGTGCCTTGTGACGGCATCTCGGCCCTCTGAGCTAAGATGTGAGTCAGTACGGATTTGAAATGTCTCTGAGTTTGACCTGGTAAAAATAATTTTAGAATATTTTGGTTTTCCAAACGGATAATTCAAACCAGTTAACCGGGTAACGAACGGTGTGCCTTGTGGCGGCATCTCGGCCCTCTGAGCTAAGATGGAAGTCAGTACGGATTTGCAGTGTCTCTGAGTTTGACCTGGTAAAAACAATTCTAAAATACTTTTGGTATTCCAAAGGGTCAATTTAAACAACTGAGTCGGGTAACGAACAGTTTGCCATGTGACCGCATCTCGGCTCTCTGAGCTAAGATGGGAGTCAGTACGGATTTGCAATGTCTCTGAGTTTGACCTGGTAAAAACAATTCTAAAATACTTTTGGTTTTCCAAACGGATAATTCAAACCTGTTAGCCGGGTAACGAACGGTTTGCCTTGTAACCGCATCTCGGCCATCTGAGCTAAGATGGGAGTCAGTACGGATTTGCAGTGTCTCTGAGTTTGACCTGGTAAAAACAATTCTAGAATATCTTTGGTTTTCCAAACGGATAATTCAAACCGGTTAGCCGGATAACGAACGGTTTGCCTTGTGACCGCATCTTGGCCCTCTGAGCTAAGATGGGAGTCAGTACGGATTTGCAGTGTCTCTGAGTTTGACCTGGTAAAAACAATTCTAGAATATTTTGGTTTTCCAAACGGATAATTCAAACCGGTTAGCCGGGTAACGAACGGTTTGCCTTGTGACCGCATCTCGGCCCTCTGAGCTAAGATGGGAGTCAGTACGGATTTGCAGTGTCTCTGAGTTTGACCTGGTAAAAACAATTCTAGAATATCTTTGGTTTTCCAAACGGATAATTCAAACCTGTTAGCCGGATAACGAACGGTGTGCCTTGTGACGGCATCTCGGCCCTCTGAGCTAAGATGGGAGTCAGTACGGATTTGCAGTGTCTCTGAGTTTGACCTGGTAAAAACAATTCTAGAATATCTTTGGTTTTCCAAACGGATAATTCAAACCGGTTAGCCGGATAACGAACGGTGTGCCTTGTGACGGCATCTCGGCCCTCTGAGCTAAGATGGGAGTCAGTACGGATTTGCAGTGTCTCTGAGTTTGACCTGGTAAAAACAATTCTAGAATATCTTTGGTTTTCCAAACGGATAATTCAAACCGGTTAGCCGGATAACGAACGGTTTGCCTTGTGACCGCATCTTGGCCCTCTGAGCTAAGATGGGAGTCAGTACGGATTTGCAATGTCTCTGAGTTTGACCTGGTAAAAACAATTCTAAAATACTTTTGGTATTCCAAAGGGTCAATTTAAACAACTGAGTCGGGTAACGAACGGTTTGCCTTGTGACCGCATGTCGGCCCTCTGAGCTAAGATGGGAGTCAGTACGGATTTGCAATGTCTCTGAGTTTGACCTGATAAAAACGATTCTAAAATATTTTTGGTATTCCAAACGGATAATTCAAACAGCTGAGCCGGGTAACGAACGGTTTGCCATGTGACCGCATATCGGCCCTCTGAGCTAAGATAGGAGTCAGTACGGATTTGCAATGTCTCTGAGTTTGACCTGGTAAAAACAATTCTAGAATATTTTGGTTTTCCAAACGGATATTTCAAACCGGTTAGCCGGGTAACGAACGGTTTGCCTTGTGACCGCATCTTGGCCCTCTGAGCTAAGATGGGAGTCAGTACGGATTTGCAATGTCTCTGAGTTTGACCTGTTAAAAACAATTCTAGAATACTTTTGGTATTCCAAACGGATAATTCAAACATCTGTAGCCGGGTAACGAACGGTTGTGCCTTGTGACTGCATCTCGGCCCTCTGAGCTAAGATAGGAAGTCAGTACGGATTTGCAATGTCTCTGAGTTTGACCTGGTAAGAACAATTCTAGAATACTTTTGGTATTCCAAACGGATAATTCAAACCGGTTAGCCGGGTAACGAACGGTGTGCCTTGTGACCGCATCTCGGCCCTCTGAGCTAAGATAGAAGTCAGTACGAATTTGCAGTGCCGCTTAGGTGGACTCGGGAAAAAAGCCTAAAATAATATTGATATTTTAAACGGACAATTTAGACAGATGAGCCGGATAACGAACGGTGTGCCTTGTGACCGCATGTCGGCCCTCTGAGCTAAGATGGGAGTCAGTACGGATTTGCAATGTCTCTGAGTTTGACCTGATAAAAACGATTCTAAAATATTTTTGGTATTCCAAACGGATAATTCAAACAATTGAGTCGGGTAACGAACGGTTTGCCTTGTGACCGCATCTTGGCCCTCTGAGCTAAGATGGGAGTCAGTACGGATTTGAAATGTCTCTGAGTTTGACCTGGTAAAAATAATTCTAGAATATTTTGGTTTTCCGAACGGATAATTCAAACCGGTTAGCCGGGTAACGAACGGTGTGCCTTGTGACGGCATCTCGGCCCTCTGAGCTAAGATGTGAGTCAGTACGGATTTGAAATGTCTCTGAGTTTGACCTGGTAAAAATAATTTTAGAATATTTTGGTTTTCCAAACGGATAATTCAAACCGGTTAACCGGGTAACGAACGGTCTGCCTTGTGACCGCATCTCGGCCCTCTGAGCTAAGATAGAAGTCAGTACGAATTTGCAGTGCCGCTTAGGTGGACTCGGGAAAAAAGCCTAAAATAATATTGATATTTTAAACGGACAATTTAGACAGATGAGCCGGATAACGAACGGTGTGCCTTGTGACCGCATGTCGGCCCTCTGAGCTAAGATGGGAGTCAGTACGGATTTGCAATGTCTCTGAGTTTGACCTGATAAAAACGATTCTAAAATATTTTTGGTATTCCAAACGGATAATTCAAACAATTGAGTCGGGTAACGAACGGTTTGCCTTGTGACCGCATCTTGGCCCTCTGAGCTAAGATGGGAGTCAGTACGGATTTGAAATGTCTCTGAGTTTGACCTGGTAAAAATAATTCTAGAATATTTTGGTTTTCCGAACGGATAATTCAAACCGGTTAGCCGGGTAACGAACGGTGTGCCTTGTGACGGCATCTCGGCCCTCTGAGCTAAGATGTGAGTCAGTACGGATTTGAAATGTCTCTGAGTTTGACCTGGTAAAAATAATTTTAGAATATTTTGGTTTTCCAAACGGATAATTCAAACCGGTTAGCCGGGTAACGAACGGTGTGCCTTGTGACCGCATCTCGGCCCTCTGAGCTAAGATGGGAGTCAGTACGGATTTGCAGTGTCTCTGAGTTTGACCTGGTAAAAACAATTCTAGAATATTTTTGGTTTTCCAAACGGATAATTCAAACCGGTTAGCCGGGTAACGAACGGTGTGCCTTGTGACCGCATCTCGGCCCTCTGAGCTAAGATAGAAGTCAGTACGAATTTGCAGTGTCTCTGAGTTTGACCTGGTAAAAACAATTCTAGAATATTTTTGGTTTTCCAAACGGATAATTCAAACCGGTTAGCCGGGTAACGAACGGTCTGCCTTGTGACCGCATCTCGGCCCTCTGAGCTAAGATGGGAGTCAGTACGGATTTGCAGTGCCTTTGAGTTTGACCTGATAAAAACAATTCTAGAATATCTTTGGTTTTCCAAACGGATAATTCAAACCTGTTAGCCGGATAACGAACGGTGTGCCTTGTGACGGCATCTCGGCCCTCTGAGCTAAGATGGGAGTCAGTACGGATTTGCAGTGTCTCTGAGTTTGACCTGGTAAAAACAATTCTAGAATATTTTTGGTTTTCCAAACGGATAATTCAAACCGGTTAGCCGGATAACGAACGGTGTGCCTTGTGACGGCATCTCGGCCCTCTGAGCTAAGATGGGAGTCAGTACGGATTTGCAGTGTCTCTGAGTTTGACCTGGTAAAAACAATTCTAGAATATTTTTGGTTTTCCAAACGGATAATTCAAACCGGTTAGCCGGGTAACGAACGGTGTGCCTTGTGACCGCATCTCGGCCCTCTGAGCTAAGATAGAAGTCAGTACGAATTTGCAGTGCCGCTTAGGTGGACTCGGGAAAAAAGCCTAAAATAATATTGATATTTTAAACGGACAATTTAGACAGATGAGCCGGATAACGAACGGTGTGCCTTGTGACCGCATGTCGGCCCTCTGAGCTAAGATGGGAGTCAGTACGGATTTGCAATGTCTCTGAGTTTGACCTGATAAAAACGATTCTAAAATATTTTTGGTATTCCAAACGGATAATTCAAACAATTGAGTCGGGTAACGAACGGTTTGCCTTGTGACCGCATCTTGGCCCTCTGAGCTAAGATGGGAGTCAGTACGGATTTGAAATGTCTCTGAGTTTGACCTGGTAAAAATAATTCTAGAATATTTTGGTTTTCCGAACGGATAATTCAAACCGGTTAGCCGGGTAACGAACGGTGTGCCTTGTGACGGCATCTCGGCCCTCTGAGCTAAGATGTGAGTCAGTACGGATTTGAAATGTCTCTGAGTTTGACCTGGTAAAAATAATTTTAGAATATTTTGGTTTTCCAAACGGATAATTCAAACCGGTTAACCGGGTAACGAACGGTCTGCCTTGTGACCGCATCTCGGCCCTCTGAGCTAAGATAGAAGTCAGTACGAATTTGCAGTGCCGCTTAGGTGGACTCGGGAAAAAAGCCTAAAATAATATTGATATTTTAAACGGACAATTTAGACAGATGAGCCGGATAACGAACGGTGTGCCTTGTGACCGCATGTCGGCCCTCTGAGCTAAGATGGGAGTCAGTACGGATTTGCAATGTCTCTGAGTTTGACCTGATAAAAACGATTCTAAAATATTTTTGGTATTCCAAACGGATAATTCAAACAATTGAGTCGGGTAACGAACGGTTTGCCTTGTGACCGCATCTTGGCCCTCTGAGCTAAGATGGGAGTCAGTACGGATTTGAAATGTCTCTGAGTTTGACCTGGTAAAAATAATTCTAGAATATTTTGGTTTTCCGAACGGATAATTCAAACCGGTTAGCCGGGTAACGAACGGTGTGCCTTGTGACGGCATCTCGGCCCTCTGAGCTAAGATGTGAGTCAGTACGGATTTGAAATGTCTCTGAGTTTGACCTGGTAAAAATAATTTTAGAATATTTTGGTTTTCCAAACGGATAATTCAAACCGGTTAACCGGGTAACGAACGGTCTGCCTTGTGACCGCATCTCGGCCCTCTGAGCTAAGATGGGAGTCAGTACGGATTTGCAGTGTCTCTGAGTTTGACCAGGTAAATCAATTCTAGAATATTTTTGGTTTTCCAAACGGATAATTCAAACCGGTTAGCCGGGTAACGAACGGTCTGCCTTGTGACCGCATCTCGGCCCTCTGAGCTAAGATGGGAGTCAGTACGGATTTGCAGTGCCTTTGAGTTTGACCTGATAAAAACAATTCTAGAATATCTTTGGTTTTCCAAACGGATAATTCAAACCGGTTAGCCGGATAACGAACGGTGTGCCTTGTGACGGCATCTCGGCCCTCTGAGCTAAGATGGGAGTCAGTACGGATTTGCAGTGTCTCTGAGTTTGACCTGGTAAAAACAATTCTAGAATATTTTGGTTTTCCAAACGGATAATTCAAACCGGTTAGCCGGGTAACGAACGGTTTGCCTTGTGACCGCATCTCGGCCCTCTGAGCTAAGATGGGAGTCAGTACGGATTTGCAGTGTCTCTGAGTTTGACCTGGTAAAAACAATTCTAGAATATCTTTGGTTTTCCAAACGGATAATTCAAACCTGTTAGCCGGATAACGAACGGTGTGCCTTGTGACGGCATCTCGGCCCTCTGAGCTAAGATGGGAGTCAGTACGGATTTGCAGTGTCTCTGAGTTTGACCTGGTAAAAACAATTCTAGAATATTTTTGGTTTTCCAAACGGATAATTCAAACCGGTTAGCCGGGTAACGAACGGTGTGCCTTGTGACCGCATCTCGGCCCTCTGAGCTAAGATAGAAGTCAGTACGAATTTGCAGTGCCGCTTAGGTGGACTCGGGAAAAAAGCCTAAAATAATATTGATATTTTAAACGGACAATTTAGACAGATGAGCCGGATAACGAACGGTGTGCCTTGTGACCGCATGTCGGCCCTCTGAGCTAAGATGGGAGTCAGTACGGATTTGCAATGTCTCTGAGTTTGACCTGATAAAAACGATTCTAAAATATTTTTGGTATTCCAAACGGATAATTCAAACAATTGAGTCGGGTAACGAACGGTTTGCCTTGTGACCGCATCTTGGCCCTCTGAGCTAAGATGGGAGTCAGTACGGATTTGAAATGTCTCTGAGTTTGACCTGGTAAAAATAATTCTAGAATATTTTGGTTTTCCGAACGGATAATTCAAACCGGTTAGCCGGGTAACGAACGGTGTGCCTTGTGACGGCATCTCGGCCCTCTGAGCTAAGATGTGAGTCAGTACGGATTTGAAATGTCTCTGAGTTTGACCTGGTAAAAATAATTTTAGAATATTTTGGTTTTCCAAACGGATAATTCAAACCGGTTAACCGGGTAACGAACGGTCTGCCTTGTGACCGCATCTCGGCCCTCTGAGCTAAGATAGAAGTCAGTACGAATTTGCAGTGCCGCTTAGGTGGACTCGGGAAAAAAGCCTAAAATAATATTGATATTTTAAACGGACAATTTAGACAGATGAGCCGGATAACGAACGGTGTGCCTTGTGACCGCATGTCGGCCCTCTGAGCTAAGATGGGAGTCAGTACGGATTTGCAATGTCTCTGAGTTTGACCTGATAAAAACGATTCTAAAATATTTTTGGTATTCCAAACGGATAATTCAAACAATTGAGTCGGGTAACGAACGGTTTGCCTTGTGACCGCATCTTGGCCCTCTGAGCTAAGATGGGAGTCAGTACGGATTTGAAATGTCTCTGAGTTTGACCTGGTAAAAATAATTCTAGAATATTTTGGTTTTCCGAACGGATAATTCAAACCGGTTAGCCGGGTAACGAACGGTGTGCCTTGTGACGGCATCTCGGCCCTCTGAGCTAAGATGTGAGTCAGTACGGATTTGAAATGTCTCTGAGTTTGACCTGGTAAAAATAATTTTAGAATATTTTGGTTTTCCAAACGGATAATTCAAACCGGTTAACCGGGTAACGAACGGTCTGCCTTGTGACCGCATCTCGGCCCTCTGAGCTAAGATGGGAGTCAGTACGGATTTGCAGTGTCTCTGAGTTTGACCAGGTAAATCAATTCTAGAATATTTTTGGTTTTCCAAACGGATAATTCAAACCGGTTAGCCGGGTAACGAACGGTCTGCCTTGTGACCGCATCTCGGCCCTCTGAGCTAAGATGGGAGTCAGTACGGATTTGCAGTGCCTTTGAGTTTGACCTGATAAAAACAATTCTAGAATATCTTTGGTTTTCCAAACGGATAATTCAAACCGGTTAGCCGGATAACGAACGGTGTGCCTTGTGACGGCATCTCGGCCCTCTGAGCTAAGATGGGAGTCAGTACGGATTTGCAGTGTCTCTGAGTTTGACCTGGTAAAAACAATTCTAGAATATTTTGGTTTTCCAAACGGATAATTCAAACCGGTTAGCCGGGTAACGAACGGTTTGCCTTGTGACCGCATCTCGGCCCTCTGAGCTAAGATGGGAGTCAGTACGGATTTGCAGTGTCTCTGAGTTTGACCTGGTAAAAACAATTCTAGAATATCTTTGGTTTTCCAAACGGATAATTCAAACCTGTTAGCCGGATAACGAACGGTGTGCCTTGTGACGGCATCTCGGCCCTCTGAGCTAAGATGGGAGTCAGTACGGATTTGCAGTGTCTCTGAGTTTGACCTGGTAAAAACAATTCTAGAATATTTTTGGTTTTCCAAACGGATAATTCAAACCGGTTAGCCGGGTAACGAACGGTGTGCCTTGTGACCGCATCTCGGCCCTCTGAGCTAAGATAGAAGTCAGTACGAATTTGCAGTGCCGCTTAGGTGGACTCGGGAAAAAAGCCTAAAATAATATTGATATTTTAAACGGACAATTTAGACAGATGAGCCGGATAACGAACGGTGTGCCTTGTGACCGCATGTCGGCCCTCTGAGCTAAGATGGGAGTCAGTACGGATTTGCAATGTCTCTGAGTTTGACCTGATAAAAACGATTCTAAAATATTTTTGGTATTCCAAACGGATAATTCAAACAATTGAGTCGGGTAACGAACGGTTTGCCTTGTGACCGCATCTTGGCCCTCTGAGCTAAGATGGGAGTCAGTACGGATTTGAAATGTCTCTGAGTTTGACCTGGTAAAAATAATTCTAGAATATTTTGGTTTTCCGAACGGATAATTCAAACCGGTTAGCCGGGTAACGAACGGTGTGCCTTGTGACGGCATCTCGGCCCTCTGAGCTAAGATGTGAGTCAGTACGGATTTGAAATGTCTCTGAGTTTGACCTGGTAAAAATAATTTTAGAATATTTTGGTTTTCCAAACGGATAATTCAAACCGGTTAACCGGGTAACGAACGGTCTGCCTTGTGACCGCATCTCGGCCCTCTGAGCTAAGATGGGAGTCAGTACGGATTTGCAGTGCCTTTGAGTTTGACCTGATAAAAACAATTCTAGAATATCTTTGGTTTTCCAAACGGATAATTCAAACCTGTTAGCCGGATAACGAACGGTGTGCCTTGTGACGGCATCTCGGCCCTCTGAGCTAAGATGGGAGTCAGTACGGATTTGCAGTGTCTCTGAGTTTGACCTGGTAAAAACAATTCTAGAATATTTTTGGTTTTCCAAACGGATAATTCAAACCGGTTAGCCGGGTAACGAACGGTGTGCCTTGTGACCGCATCTCGGCCCTCTGAGCTAAGATAGAAGTCAGTACGAATTTGCAGTGTCTCTGAGTTTGACCTGGTAAAAACAATTCTAGAATATTTTTGGTTTTCCAAACGGATAATTCAAACCGGTTAGCCGGGTAACGAACGGTCTGCCTTGTGACCGCATCTCGGCCCTCTGAGCTAAGATGGGAGTCAGTACGGATTTGCAGTGCCTTTGAGTTTGACCTGATAAAAACAATTCTAGAATATCTTTGGTTTTCCAAACGGATAATTCAAACCTGTTAGCCGGATAACGAACGGTGTGCCTTGTGACGGCATCTCGGCCCTCTGAGCTAAGATGGGAGTCAGTACGGATTTGCAGTGTCTCTGAGTTTGACCTGGTAAAAACAATTCTAGAATATTTTTGGTTTTCCAAACGGATAATTCAAACCGGTTAGCCGGATAACGAACGGTGTGCCTTGTGACGGCATCTCGGCCCTCTGAGCTAAGATGGGAGTCAGTACGGATTTGCAGTGTCTCTGAGTTTGACCTGGTAAAAACAATTCTAGAATATTTTTGGTTTTCCAAACGGATAATTCAAACCGGTTAGCCGGGTAACGAACGGTGTGCCTTGTGACCGCATCTCGGCCCTCTGAGCTAAGATAGAAGTCAGTACGAATTTGCAGTGCCGCTTAGGTGGACTCGGGAAAAAAGCCTAAAATAATATTGATATTTTAAACGGACAATTTAGACAGATGAGCCGGATAACGAACGGTGTGCCTTGTGACCGCATCTCGGCCCTCTGAGCTAAGATAGAAGTCAGTACGAATTTGCAGTGTCTCTGAGTTTGACCTGGTAAAAACAATTCTAGAATATTTTTGGTTTTCCAAACGGATAATTCAAACCGGTTAGCCGGGTAACGAACGGTCTGCCTTGTGACCGCATCTCGGCCCTCTGAGCTAAGATGGGAGTCAGTACGGATTTGCAGTGCCTTTGAGTTTGACCTGATAAAAACAATTCTAGAATATCTTTGGTTTTCCAAACGGATAATTCAAACCTGTTAGCCGGATAACGAACGGTGTGCCTTGTGACGGCATCTCGGCCCTCTGAGCTAAGATGGGAGTCAGTACGGATTTGCAGTGTCTCTGAGTTTGACCTGGTAAAAACAATTCTAGAATATTTTTGGTTTTCCAAACGGATAATTCAAACCGGTTAGCCGGATAACGAACGGTGTGCCTTGTGACGGCATCTCGGCCCTCTGAGCTAAGATGGGAGTCAGTACGGATTTGCAGTGTCTCTGAGTTTGACCTGGTAAAAACAATTCTAGAATATTTTTGGTTTTCCAAACGGATAATTCAAACCGGTTAGCCGGGTAACGAACGGTGTGCCTTGTGACCGCATCTCGGCCCTCTGAGCTAAGATAGAAGTCAGTACGAATTTGCAGTGCCGCTTAGGTGGACTCGGGAAAAAAGCCTAAAATAATATTGATATTTTAAACGGACAATTTAGACAGATGAGCCGGATAACGAACGGTGTGCCTTGTGACCGCATGTCGGCCCTCTGAGCTAAGATGGGAGTCAGTACGAATTTGCAGTGTCTCTGAGTTTGACCTGGTAAAAACAATTCTAGAATATTTTTGGTTTTCCAAACGGATAATTCAAACCGGTTAGCCGGGTAACGAACGGTCTGCCTTGTGACCGCATCTCGGCCCTCTGAGCTAAGATGGGAGTCAGTACGGATTTGCAGTGCCTTTGAGTTTGACCTGATAAAAACAATTCTAGAATATCTTTGGTTTTCCAAACGGATAATTCAAACCTGTTAGCCGGATAACGAACGGTGTGCCTTGTGACGGCATCTCGGCCCTCTGAGCTAAGATGGGAGTCAGTACGGATTTGCAGTGTCTCTGAGTTTGACCTGGTAAAAACAATTCTAGAATATTTTTGGTTTTCCAAACGGATAATTCAAACCGGTTAGCCGGGTAACGAACGGTGTGCCTTGTGACCGCATCTCGGCCCTCTGAGCTAAGATAGAAGTCAGTACGAATTTGCAGTGTCTCTGAGTTTGACCTGGTAAAAACAATTCTAGAATATTTTTGGTTTTCCAAACGGATAATTCAAACCGGTTAGCCGGGTAACGAACGGTCTGCCTTGTGACCGCATCTCGGCCCTCTGAGCTAAGATGGGAGTCAGTACGGATTTGCAGTGCCTTTGAGTTTGACCTGATAAAAACAATTCTAGAATATCTTTGGTTTTCCAAACGGATAATTCAAACCTGTTAGCCGGATAACGAACGGTGTGCCTTGTGACGGCATCTCGGCCCTCTGAGCTAAGATGGGAGTCAGTACGGATTTGCAGTGTCTCTGAGTTTGACCTGGTAAAAACAATTCTAGAATATTTTTGGTTTTCCAAACGGATAATTCAAACCGGTTAGCCGGATAACGAACGGTGTGCCTTGTGACGGCATCTCGGCCCTCTGAGCTAAGATGGGAGTCAGTACGGATTTGCAGTGTCTCTGAGTTTGACCTGGTAAAAACAATTCTAGAATATTTTTGGTTTTCCAAACGGATAATTCAAACCGGTTAGCCGGGTAACGAACGGTGTGCCTTGTGACCGCATCTCGGCCCTCTGAGCTAAGATAGAAGTCAGTACGAATTTGCAGTGCCGCTTAGGTGGACTCGGGAAAAAAGCCTAAAATAATATTGATATTTTAAACGGACAATTTAGACAGATGAGCCGGATAACGAACGGTGTGCCTTGTGACCGCATGTCGGCCCTCTGAGCTAAGATGGGAGTCAGTACGGATTTGCAATGTCTCTGAGTTTGACCTGATAAAAACGATTCTAAAATATTTTTGGTATTCCAAACGGATAATTCAAACAATTGAGTCGGGTAACGAACGGTTTGCCTTGTGACCGCATCTTGGCCCTCTGAGCTAAGATGGGAGTCAGTACGGATTTGAAATGTCTCTGAGTTTGACCTGGTAAAAATAATTCTAGAATATTTTGGTTTTCCGAACGGATAATTCAAACCGGTTAGCCGGGTAACGAACGGTGTGCCTTGTGACGGCATCTCGGCCCTCTGAGCTAAGATGTGAGTCAGTACGGATTTGAAATGTCTCTGAGTTTGACCTGGTAAAAATAATTTTAGAATATTTTGGTTTTCCAAACGGATAATTCAAACCGGTTAACCGGGTAACGAACGGTCTGCCTTGTGACCGCATCTCGGCCCTCTGAGCTAAGATAGGAAGTCAGTACGGAATTTGCAGTGCCGCTTGAGTTTGACCTGATAAAAACAATTCTAGAATATATTTGAGTTTTCAAACGGATAATTCAAACCTGATTAGCCGGATAACGAACGGTGTGCCTTGTGACCGGCATCTCGGCCCTCTGAGCTAAGATGGGAGTCAGTACGGATTTGCAGTGTCTCTGAGTTTGGACCTGATAAAAACGATTCTAAAATATTTTTGGTATTCCAAACGGATAATTCAAACAATTGAGTCGGGTAACGAACGGTTTGCCTTGTGACCGCATCTTGGCCCTCTGAGCTAAGATGGGAGTCAGTACGGATTTGAAATGTCTCTGAGTTTGACCTGGTAAAAATAATTCTAGAATATTTTGGTTTTCCGAACGGATAATTCAAACCGGTTAGCCGGGTAACGAACGGTGTGCCTTGTGACGGCATCTCGGCCCTCTGAGCTAAGATGTGAGTCAGTACGGATTTGCAGTGCCGCTTAGGTGGACTCGGGAAAAAAGCCTAAAATAATATTGATATTTTAAACGGACAATTTAGACAGATGAGCCGGATAACGAACGGTGTGCCTTGTGACCGCATGTCGGCCCTCTGAGCTAAGATGGGAGTCAGTACGGATTTGCAATGTCTCTGAGTTTGACCTGATAAAAACGATTCTAAAATATTTTTGGTATTCCAAACGGATAATTCAAACCAGTTAGTCGGGTAACGAACGGTTTGCCTTGTGACCGCATCTCGGCCCTCTGAGCTAAGATGGGAGTCAGTACGGATTTGAAAGTGTCTCTGAGTTTGACCTGGTAAAAATAATTCTAGAATATCTTTGGTTTTCCGAACGGATAATTCAAACCGGTTAGCCGGGATAACGAACGGTGTGCCTTGTGACGGCATCTCGGCCCTCTGAGCTAAGATGGGAGTCAGTACGGATTTGCAAGTGTCTCTGAGTTTGACCTGGTAAAAACAATTCTAGAATATTTTGGTTTTCCAAACGGATAATTCAAACCGGTTAGCCGGGTAACGAACGGTGTGCCTTGTGACCGCATCTCGGCCCTCTGAGCTAAGATGGGAGTCAGTACGGATTTGCAGTGTCCTCTGAGTTTGACCTGGTAAAAACAATTCTAGAATATCTTTGGTTTTCCAAACGGATAATTCAAACCGGTTAGCCGGATAACGAACGGTGTGCCTTGTGACCGCATCTCGGCCCTCTGAGCTAAGATGGGAGTCAGTACGGATTTGCAAGTGTCTCTGAGTTTGACCTGGTAAAACAATTCTAGAATATTTTGGTTTTCCAAACGGATAATTCAAACCGGTTAGCCGGGTAACGAACGGTGTGCCTTGTGACCGCATCTCGGCCCTCTGAGCTAAGATGGGAGTCAGTACGGATTTGCAGTGTCCTCTGAGTTTGACCTGATAAAAACAATTCTAGAATATTTTGGTTTTCCAAACGGATAATTCAAACCGTTAGCCGGATAACGAACGGTGTGCCTTGTGACGGCATCTCGGCCCTCTGAGCTAAGATGGGAGTCAGTACGGATTTGCAGTGTCTCTGAGTTTGACTGGTAAAAAACAATTCTAGAATATTTTGGTTTTCCAAACGGATAATTCAAACCGGTTAGCCGGGTAACGAACGGTGTGCCTTGTGACCGGCATCTCGGCCCTCTGAGCTAAGATGGGAGTCAGTACGGATTTGCAGTGTCTCTGAGTTTGACCTGGTAAAAACAATTCTAGAATATTTTTGGTTTTCCAAACGGATAATTCAAACCGGTTAGCCGGGGTAACGAACGGTGTGCCTTGTGACCGCATCTCGGCCCTCTGAGCTAAGATAGGAGTCAGTACGGATTTGCAGTGTCTCTTAGTTGAACTGGGAAAAAATTCTAAAATAATTTTGGTTTTAAACGGATAATTCAAACAGTTAGCCGGATAACGAACGGTTGCCTTGTGACCGCATCTCGGCCCTCTGAGCTAAGATGGGAGTCAGTACGGATTTGCAGTGTCTCTGAGTTTGACCTGTAAAAAATTCTAGAATATTTTGGTTTCCAAACGGATAATTCAAACCGGTTAGCCGGGTAACGAACGGTTGTGCCTTGTGACCGCATCTCGGCCCTCTGAGCTAAGATGGGAGTCAGTACGGATTTGCAGTGTCTCTGAGTTTGACCTGGTAAAAACAATTAGAATATTTTGGTTTTCCAAACGGATAATTCAAAC